>JAOXYD010218397.1:0-19313 GCA_028565735.1 Pinacopodium congolense
TATTTGTGATTTATGAACATTAGGGACAATCTTCAATTTAAGTGTGGGGGAAGGATATATGTCTTTAGCACACTTGAGTATTTATTATCTGATAGTGTATCAATTTATCGATTTTTTTACTAGTTTATAATTTATTAAAAAAAATTTCATTTTGATGCTTATTATTATCCATATTTTTTAATTTATTTATTATGGCAATTTGAAATGTTATATGATTAATTTTGACTATTAATGACTAAATGCCTTTAACTCATTCCATAATTTAGATAGCATATACCTGATGATTAGAATGATATTCTACATATAAAAAATCAACTTTCTAAGTAATTTTGTAACTTCTTTTAAAATATTTTTATCATTAGAATAAATAAATAATTTAGTTAATTAAATAAGTGAACAAAATTCACTCCACTAATTTCTAATCTTATACACATATGTATTTTTAAAAAAGAAAGAAAAAGAAAGAAAAAAGAAGCAAAAGAAAAAGAAAAAGAAAAAGAAAGTAATATATATGTGTATAAGGTTGAAGTTATGAGTGGTGTTGATTGCGAATTGATTCGATGTAACTCAATTGAGTAACCGAGGTTTATTCACAACAAAATGTTTACCTTCGCATCAAAAGATTGAGTTACTTCTCAATAAAATTACTCACATATTTAATTAATTAGCTAACTAAATAAATTATCAAATAAAAAATGTAAAAGTGTTTACACGTTATATTTTCCTTTTACATATGGAATTGATTTTTATGATTTAGGTTGAAGGTTGAAAAAGAATGAAATGATTTAAATGCATTTTTCAATTGATACGTTTAATTGATTATGTAACATTTCGATGAGTCAATATTTTTTAAAGATTCAAAAATCATTTTCAATAATGATGTTGTTAACCTTGGATTAATTTTCCTATAATTATATACTAATTTGAGAAAGTTGTTGGAATGGTTTGCTTAAGGACATGCAAAAACTTAAGTTCGGGAGAGTTGTTAGGGGTTAAATTTATAGTATTTTTGGATGTTATTTGATGTTAATTTAACCCTATGTTAGTGCTTAAATGTTCCATTTATGTGTTATTATGTTTACTTTACAGGATGGAGCTTAAAGATGGAGATTGGAGTAAAAAGATAGAAGTTTTGTTAAAAGTCAATTGAAAGTCAACCTTTAAAGTTTATCTATAGCCCTAAAATTAAGGATGAATAGCCCCCCTATGATGAGCAGTACCCAGGGAAGAGTCAAGTTATGATTAATCAAACATTTCAGCCTCAAATCTCTAAAATTGCAGCTAGGGAGTGCTCTTTTTGTCTACAAGTGCAAGTGGGAGGCTGTAGAAGCTTTAAAAATAGAAAAGCAATAATAAAAAAATAATCAATAATAAGAATTTAGATATGAAATTTAGAGAGAGAATTTCTCTTCATTATCCCTTAGTTTTTCTTAGAGTTTCTTAGATTCAAATACTTGTAATTTGAGTTATATTGTGTGTTTGAGTTGTGTTTTGTTGGAGAACGTTATTAAGACATATATATTTGTTTCTAACCATCATAGAGTGTTTCTAAACTCATATTATTACTTTTTTTACACCTTATTTTAGATTAATCAAAGTTTATGTTCTTATAATAATACTTTTGAATGTTCTTTTATTTTCTACAAGATCTTGTGGAGCCTAAAGCTGTATTACTACCTAGATCATGTTGAGGAGTTCAAGACTTTTCCAAGAGCTTTGTAAACTTGTTTTTGTAATTTTTAAATTAATTATTTCAACTTATATTTGTAGATCTATCAAAGTATGTAGCTTAAGATGCATGTTTTATATGCTTTGATGATCATGTGTGGCTAAATCCATTTTCCAGCTTAGGATTCATGTTTTAACGTTTTAAGAGAGCTTGAAGGAATCTATTAAGGTTTGATTTTGTTTATTGAAGGTCTTAAAGTTCTAATTTTAAGCTGATCACTTAAGATTAGAGTGAAAGATAAACTAGGATTCGAGAAATCTACTTAGGTAACAACACAAATCAATCAATGACTAACGAAACTTTGATTATTTGTGAGAGTTAGAGAACTGAGACTATAAATCCAAAAATTAACTTCTTGAAATTAAAGCCCATTGACTAGATTTAAAGCATAACCAATCTTTAAAATAAGTCTAATGGAGAAAAGGCATAAGTTTTAACCATAACTTTGTCTTGAATTCATGAAGGAACTTTATTCTAGCCTTTAAATTTGTTTAAAACTAATTAATTCATTAACCACCTAATCCTTAGCTGAATTCCGCAATTTAATAATTTTCAATATTTTATAAATCATTTTATAATTCAAAATTACAAGATTTGAAGTATAGTAGGATATTTTAGTATTTTTCATCTTTTTAAACAATTAATTTGTTATTCTCTAGATAATTGTAATATGATTGACCTAGTACTTATATCATATAAACTTCCTCGTGGGATCGATACTTGGATTCTTAAATATACTCCACTTTATTATTTGATTCAAATGGTCTTGACTTAATTATTAAATTATGCGTTGAAAAATCGATTAAGTTAAGCTAATTTTATATAAGACCAACCGTAATCAAAGATCCTTGTCTGATCTTGCTTTATACTCAATTTTGGTCTTCATGTTTATTCTTTTAACTTTAAATTTTCATGAAATGATCTTTTAATGAACCTATATTTTAAAACTTTTGTCATAGAGTAAGCCATTAATGTAAAATATGTTTTGTTATCATCAAAACTTTATTGAATCATCCTTTAGTTTAATAATCTCCCTTTTTTATGATAAAAAAAATATGTGATATTCGAGGCTGCTTATAAACCCATTACATTATCTATACAATAACTCAACATGTAAACATTTCTCCATTTTAATTAATCAATGTTACTCCTACTAAATTTATACTTCAATTCATTATGAAGCAATGAATAAGAAGGGGATCCAAATTTATAGTATGCATTAAAAACATAATATCAAACATCACAAAATAATACATTTAAACAGCAACTCTCCCTATACAAAAGATCTAATATCACTAAACCTCTCCCCTTTATTGACATCATTAAAAGGTTATAAAGGAATTAAGTAGATATAAATTACCAATTTTTATGAAAGAATTCACAAGATTATTAAAACAAATAAATAAACAAATACACAGACACACAAACACACACACACATTGATAAATTTTAAAATATACATATTTTAAGCATGATTAAGTGATTGTTTGAATTTATTTTATGGGTGATTCCATGTGAATTATGTCCTTATTGAGTTACAACCCTTGAATGTGATGTTGCTTAACTATTTTTATGTATACATTTATTTTATAGGACTTTGGTGGACGTTTTGACATAATTTGGGGCTATAAGAGGTATACAATCACTTTGTATACTAAAAGCATCATGGTAGGAAGTTCCACCCCAAATTCCAAGGTTTTATGATCATCCATGAAGAGTGCACAAAGGAAAGAACAAGACAACTTTAATTGAGCACTTGATTTGGTATAGTTGATTTAAGAGAGGCATTAGGTACACGTATAGAGCTCCAAATTCTATGAAATTTTATGGAGGGCTAGAAAAGCTTTTCAAGAAGCTACATACCAAATTTCATGGAAATTGGATGAATAATGGAGAAAATGTCATAAAAATACCAAGTGGTATAGAAAGTTGTCAAGCATCATAGAATCATCACAGGCATGACGATGCCTATGATTTCTCTCTAGTGGGAATCTGGTGATGCTGCTTGTGATCAGCATGACCTCTACATCGATACATGATTATTTTTTAAGTTTTTGAGTATTTTGGTGGCTTTAAAAGACCTCTATTTAGCCGTCATAACTAATATAACATATTCTAGGTTAATCGGGAAGGGTTTTAATCAAGATTAAAGGAAAAGAAGCCTCCAAAGGCAATAATTAAAGAATCAAGGAAGAATTTAACCATTCAAAATCAATTTTTTAAGGATTCAAGAAGAATTATTATGATCTTTCTTATTCCTTTTGTCTTTATAATTGATTGTGTGATTGAAAACATGTTTAGCAGCTAAATTCTTTATAGGATTTGGGTTTTTTATCAACTCTAGCATGTCGTATTCCAGGTTATTCTGATTTTAACTCTTGATTTCTAGGTTTTTGAATTGGATTTGTTCATGGATGTTAATTCCTTTTGACTAAATTGTTATGTTAAAGTAAACATTAATTTCAAAGCTTTAATTCTGTGTATGACTGAGATTGTAAAATTTATTATAGGCATTAGATTACTTCATGAATAAAACATCTTATGTAGGAAGCTAGACATAGTCCTACATGAGCTTTTTAGGTTAGATAGAATGGGATAGTTCATTAACGGGTTAATGCATTCAATTCAATAAAACGGGATAAAGAGAACTTTCACCTAGTTTAAGTGAATTAAATAGGCATTACATTATTTGAGAAAGAGTGTAATTTACATTAGAGAATCTATGGTCCAACACATCTAGAATTTGAGTTAAAGTAAGATAAAAAAAAAATGAGTACATACATATTCTAGAGGGATTAATAACCTAAATCCTACCTTCATCATTGATTTTTTTCTTCTTATAGGTTTGTCTATGAACTTTACTTGAAGTTTTTTTTGTTTCTTTTGATCATTAAACCAATCAATAAATTTGTATCTTTTTATTAGCTACCTAGATTTAGATAAGAATTCATTAGCAATAACAATCCTTATGGTTTGATGCCTAGATTTGTCCAAGCTATATTACATTTGATAGGTACACTTACCTTTTCGTGTATTTTGATATTGTTTAATAAGCTCTTGGTTAATTTTATTTTAGAACTTAGATATCTCATAATATAAATTAAAATACACATCACACACACACACACACACACACACACACACACACACATACAAACACTGGTGTGTTCTATCAACAATTCCAATTCAATATAACCATTTTACACTTGATGTATGACAAAATAATATCTAATTTCTATGTGCTTGGTCCAAGAGTGCTGAATTAGGTTCTTTATTAGTTAAATGAAATTAAAATTATCACACCTAATGGAGATATTAGTAAGCTATATGTCATAATATTAAGTTTTTGCCTAAACCAAATAGTTTTTACATAACAACCATTAGTTGATGCATATTTCACTTACAAGATTGACATAACAACCATTAGTTGATGCATATTTCACTTACAAGATTGATATAACAACCATTAGTTGATGCATATTTCACTTACAAGATTGACAGCGCTACCTGGTTTTGTTTCTTACTTAAATATGAAACTAATTCATTACTTAAGAGTTGATAAGTGCTAAATGTGTTCCTTTTACCCATTGTAAAAATCACATGGGAATTATCGCACAACAAAAAGAGACAGAAAATTAAAATGAGTTATATACAATAGAGAGCCCATAACCCATCACCTTAAGGTTTTAGGTTGATATATGATTTCTTTATATTGTACATCGATGCTCATCTTGATTTAGTTTAAGTTCTTTGAAGTCCCCTTTAAAAAATTCATGTAACAAGTTATATGAAAATCTAGGCTTAGGTAGGGTTAAGGCTAAATAAGAAAATTTGGATTAGCTAGGAAACCCAAATGACTTCATTTAAACAATAGATTAAGGGAGAGTGATATAGGAATTAGATTCACTTGTGAGGGGCAGATTGTTGTGAAAAATCACAAGTTAGTTATCCCATATTGGAAAGGGACAGAAAGGTGAAGTAAGCTATAAATAACAGAGAGCTTATAACTTATTGCATTAAGGTCTTTAGTTGAGATATGGTTTCCTTAGATTGCACGTGGATAATTACTTAGATTTAGTTTGAGTTCTCTCCACGCCCCTCGGAACAAATCTATATAACATTATCTAATAGTGTTAATGGGTAAATTACATGAGTTTTAAGGTATAATTTGTAGTATTTTTATACATTAAAGGCATACATTTATCTTACTTATAAGCTATTTTTTCTAATTTTCAGGTTTATGATGATTATAGAGCACATAGAGTGGAAATGGATAAAATAAGAGCAAAAATGTTTTAAATTAGGGAGTTCAATAGTTGTCATAAATGGCATCATTGTGCTCTTGAAGAACAGTCATTTAAGTCTACAGCTGATCCATCAACGGGGGATAAGAACGGCATTATTGAAGCCCAAATTAATCATCATTATGGTCTCAAAATTAGAAAAGATACATGAT
This sequence comes from Pinacopodium congolense, assembly GCA_028565735.1. NCBI lineage: Eukaryota > Viridiplantae > Streptophyta > Magnoliopsida > Malpighiales > Erythroxylaceae > Pinacopodium > Pinacopodium congolense. The sequence goes on from JAOXYD010218397.1 coordinate 6,186, forward strand.
TTTAATGTAACAAAATAACATTTAAGACCCTATTTTTAGTCAAACATGTCAAAAACTCTAGCAGGAATGTTGGGGGTTATAAACCCCTCATTTTGCAACGAACGTGGGGTAGATTAGATCATACATCATCTTACTTAGGGTTTCTCTTTTTTTTCTTCAACTGTTTTCCTTTCCATCTTTCAACTTTCATGACTTTGCGATTAAGACTAGTAGGAGCATTAAAATAGCAAGAAGACTAGAAAAAAAAAAGGAATTAATCAATTCCTAACTGTCCTTCTATAACCTTTTCTTTATATTTGTATTAACTCCATTTTTATTTTTCGTTCAATGAATATGCATTTTATGAGTTTATCTTGGTTTTCATTGATGATTATTTATTTGTAATCTATTTTAGTTAAAGTTAAGAGATTAGATCGGTAATGACTAGATTAGGTGGATGATTTTTTTCTTAGACTGAGTGCCTAATTCATCTAGATTAGCTTAATCACCTAAGTTATAGTACTAGGTAATTGAAAAAGAGTACTAGGTAATTGAAAATTCAATGCCATTTATTTTTAATTATTGGAAAATCAATTAGGTAACATACTTGAATCTAATAGTGGACCAAACTTTAGAGTCATATGTGATGATTCCTATATTTAATGAACTTAAACTTAGGTTTTTTGTTATTCATGCCTTTTATTCCAAGTTATTTATGGATTAAGAAGATAATTTGTGTTTAAAAGAGAAAAAATGTGTCTATGATTATTAGTGGAATCTTAATCGAGTTAAGTTCGTCTTAAATTGTTCCACTGTCTAAAGTAGAAGTGATTAACCTATCTAAATTTGAAACCTTGGCTATTTATTCCATTGGAAGAGTCCTAGCCGTTAATTGGTGATGAATTACATTCATAGCATTTTGTAAGTGCTAGTTTTTTATTCTCATCAATCAAAACTTGAATCAATTGAATAATTAAGCATTTTTTAAGTTGATATATGCAAAATGGTCATTAGAGAATACGATACTTAGGTACACACTACCTATATTTTTTTTGTTAATAAGGTACATGCATTAACTTCATCCTAGGTTAAAACTAGGTTGAATTTGATTAAATAAACACCAAACCAAGTCTTTGGCATTGTTATTAGGGACCTAATTGTGTGATATTATGACTAGAACAATGATGATTACTTTATATGTATTCTTATTTGGGTGTGTTTAGTTGTTTATTTATTTTTTTGTTTTTGCATACTTTATTTTCAATTCTTAGTTGTTTTTATTGTTGTCTTTTAGTTTGTTTTTATTTGTTTATGAACACTCTAGGGTAAAAAGTTTGAGTGTTCACCACTTGATTTTAAAAATGAGAAAACTACTACTAGGTTACATAAGGAGGCTAGATTGGCTCAAATTAGTAAGGTCGAAGAAGAAATAATCAGAGAAAAGCAGTTGGAAGCTTAAACACACTCAAGAAATATAGAGCATCCTGTAGAAGTTGTCATACACCATCATGAAGAGAGAATGGAGCCATAAATGATTGATCTCGACATTGTGAGGCCAAAGGTCACTTCAGTTAATTTTAAGGTATCCCATGGTATCATCTCTATAGTTAAAGCATCTCAATTAGAGGGTTACCATTAGAGGATCCCAACACACACTTTGAGACAATCCTGGACATATGTGACCTATTTAAACAAAATGGTCTGTTGAATGATGCAATCAAGTTAAGATTATTTTCAATTTTTTTAGGACCAAGACAAGAGCAAGGTTAGGCATACTATAGCTGGGATCTATCACTATATGGGATGAGATGATGAAATTGTTTTAAGCAAGGTTCTTCCCATCGACAAACATTACTAGGATGAAGGCGGAGATCACTTCCTTTACATAGTTTGAGAATGAAAATCTATATAAAACATGGGAGAGACTTCGAGATATGTTGGCAAGGTCATAGATTCTCCACATTATAACAAATATACATATTTTATACATAAGTTAGATCATCAACAAGGAGTACTATAACAATTCAGAGAATCCTTACTATAACACATAAAATCTAGGATAGAGGAATTACTCTAATTTCTCATGGAGTAACAATTAGATGGCACAACCATAACCTTCTAATATTTAGAGAGCACCACCTCTAAGATTCAAAAGATTTTACATTTATATAATATGAGAAATCTAACCTAAAAAAACTTTCAACAAAGTATATCTCTATTAATGAGCTTAAGATGCAAAATTAAGAAGCTTTTATCAGAATCTTGGAAAATCAGATGAGCTAGCTTGCGAGCTTAGTGAAGGAGAGGATAACGGGTTCATTACATACCACTACTAAGTCTAACTAGAGGGAGCATGCTAAAGCAATTTAATTAAAGAGCGGTAAAGAGTTAAAGGGAGCTAGGGAGAGAAAGGAGGATAAAATTCATATAAGAGTGAAGATGAAGCAATTTAAGAGGCCATAAAGGAGGAGAAGAAGGAACCATTAATATAAGGAGGATCGTCTTAGGTTGTTTGTTGACTCGATCACCAATCTAGTAAGATCACAGATAACCTATCCTTAAAGGCATAAAGGTCATCAATTAGATAAGAAATTTAGTATATTCCTAGAACTTTTCAAGAAATTACACATGACCATTCACTTTATTAAAGCTTTATCACAAATGCATTGTTATGCTAAATTCTTGAAGGCAATTTTATGTAATAAGAGAAGGCTTAAAGAATACAAAATTTTAAAGTTGAATGAAGAGTGTTCTCCTATTCTATTGAAGAAGTTGCCACTTAAGCTAAAAGATCTAGGGAGTTTTACTATTTGTTACACTATGAATGTCTTACATATAGATAGGGTCTTGATAGATTTAGGTGCTAATATTAGTTTGATGTCTTTATCTATGTTCAGGAAGTTTGGACTAACAAAGCCCAAAATAACCAAAATTTCACTATAATTGGTAGATTGGTCAATTATATATCCTAAGGGAGTCATTAAAGATATGCTTGTTAAAGTGGAAAAGTTCATCTTTCTAGTGGACTTCTTGGATATTGATATGGAGGAGGATTGACACATACTTATTATCTTTGGGTGTCCTTTTATGGCTACAGTGAAGACCATCATTGAAGTGAAATGTAGAAAGCTAATCTTGAGAGTTCAATATGAATAATTAGTTCTGGATGCCTTTGATTCCATAAACTATCCATCTACTCTTGATTTCTGCAATTTCTTTGGTATATACTTTGATCACACTAATCCTTATTTTGATGTTTGTACAAGATTTTTAAGGGAGAAAAGTATTGTGGTCTATATATAAACAAAATCACTCCAATTCTAACTTACATTGATAAAAAGGCAATCGTACCTTATAAGTATGTAATATAAATGGAAAATATACCATGTATCATATTCCACAGGGATTAAAGCACAAATACCACGTCAAACAATGTAAAATGGCTTAAATGACCATGTTTTGAAGGATACAAAATTAAAACTCATTAAATGCATTGGAAGGATATACTTATCAAGTAACCCTATCATGGTTTGGAGTTGGGCATGATGATGCAGACATTCCATGGTGGCTTCAACTTCACCACAAAGTAATTGATAGATGCATCATCTAGTGGCATGATCAGTTTTAAGACACCCAAGAAATCATTAGAATTAATCAAGAATGTAGCTATGAATGCCTACCAGCAAGGTTGCACAAGACAACGACCTAAGGCTAGTAAACGAACAAATGGCATTGATGTAGTGACCTCTTTAGAAGCATGATGCATTTGTTGACTTAGTAACTAGTATAAATATCATGTTCAATAAACTATTTCATGAATTAGGAATAAAAATCATAAAGCCTACTAGGATGAGCATACAATTAGCGAATTAGATCATTGAAATATTATAGGGAAATAGTTGAAGATGTATTTAAGCAAGTCGATAAGTTTATATTCCTTGTTAAGTTTGTGATCTTAGATATTAAGGACAAAGATAAAATCCCTTTAATAAGTAATATAAAAGATTAGGACACCGAGTATCATATTCTACAAGGAACAAAGTGCAAATAACAATTTAAATGATGTAAAATTATGCAACAACCAAGTTTTGAATGGTGCAGAATTAAAATCTAAACAATTAACAAAGTATGAAAGAAAGTACAATCTAACATCGCATTGTGACTAAGACTTTCCTAAGAAATGAATTTGCTAAATTTTTGGATTTTAATAGGTTAATCACTTCTTTTTTCATGTAAGTAATGAGTTAAGACCTACTTCACTTAATCAAAACACTACTAATGGTCATAGAAGAATTTTTTTCTCTTTTAAACTCAATTTACTTGATTGGTCTACAAGTAACTTGAAATAAAAGGGATAAATACCACGAAGCCCAAAATCTAGGTTCATCAAACTTAAGAATATTTATACAACACTCTAAGGCCCGATCCACTATTAGATTCAAGTATGTTACCCAATTGATTTTCTAATAATTAAAAACCAATGGGGATGGAATTTCAGTTATTTAAGACACCAATTTAGGTGATCAAGCTAAGCTAGTCAAAATAATCTTTTAATCAAGGAAAAATAAATTATTTAATTTATTGTTAACTCATTTAATCTTGTAACCTTAGCCAAAATAAGTTAGACACATATATTCTTCAAGAAAACACAAGATAAAGACATAATAAGCATATTAAATGAATGAAATATGACTATGGAGTTAATAGAAAGAGAAAAATGAAAAGTACAAAAGCTTAACAGGAAGATGGTCACTCCCTATTGATTATTGGATGTTTTCTTCACTTGTATGATCCTTTAAGTCCCAGAAACAAAGTAATGATAGATTAAGAAGAAAATAAGAAAAAACCTAACTAAAAAGAGCATTTAATCTAAATTTCTATCCTAGGCTACTAAAAATTGATGAAATTAAGAGTTTATATAGTCCTAAAGGTGGCTATTAGGGTTTTAACCTTTTAGGATAAGAATTAGGGCCACAACCATCACTTTATTGCATCCAAATCGCTAATTTTTTTAACAGTGCATTTAATGGTGATTAACTTCTGCACAGCAACACTGTTTTACTACCAATGTTAATGTTAGTATTTTGAGCCTCAATGGCGGGTATTCATAGAACAATATCGATGTTAATGATTCCTAACAACCATTGTTGATCTCGTATGATGTAGCTCTCTTGCTCCATTTTGGCCCAATTTGCCACAAATCTAATCCATAAGCTCCAAGATCATCACTACCCTGAAATTTATTAATAAAACCCTACAAATGACATGAATTAAGCACATTATGGGTGAAAATACTATATATGATGCCTTAAAAGCCATACAATTTACCTATTAACAATACCCCCACACTTGAATTGTTGCTTATCCTCAAGAAAACCACTTAGGTACTAGAAACAACATCTTAAGGATGGTTAAAGGTTAATTGGAAATCTCAACATAAAGCATGCCATTAAACAAAGTCAATACTGTCTAATTCAAGTTTTGTTATGGATTAAAATGTATGGTCATTATACATAGTGAAATCAATTCCTCATTTATAATACTAAAATTAAAAAGCTCACATAAATCATCTTTTAAGTTTATCATAAAGTAATTAATTAGTCTAAATCCTTTATTTCACTCATTCAATCATAAAAGATCCTCAGAAACTATTATGCCATCAATCATTCATATTGATTCATAATTCTACTTAACTTACCACGGGCCTTTTTCAAACTTAAACTCAAATCACAAAAACCAATTCGATTTATAAAATAAGCATATATTAAGCACCACACATTTATATGCTTTATTGATTGAACGTTACAGGTTTGGTCGAGAAGTCAATTAGTATTTTGATGCAAAAGTGAACACCTTATCATGAATACTCCTAGTTACTCAACTAAGTTGTCTACTCAAACCACCTTTTAACTTCGATCATTTATTGATTTAAACCTAATATAGTGAATTATTTCTCATTTATTTAGGTTTTGTTTTTGGATATAATTAGCATAAAATTGAATTTGATATATAAAAATTATAATGATCATCAAGTATCCATTTTCCAAAGTCATGATGTAAATCATATGTCCTTGTTCATTAATACTTATAACTGGTTGTATAGATTTTCAAATTCAATTAAGCAATTGAATTTAATGTGCGTGCCTTAATTTCGAATCTAAGTTCTCATGAAAATCCACATAAAGCTTCTCTTAAGTTAACTTTGTGAAAGGAAACATTCCACCATTTATTCATAACCATAATTAAGAAAAGCCATGATCAAAGAATAATTATTCCATACTAACTATACTAATCACATACATCACATCAATATATGTTAATTAACATTTAATCAACCTTAGCATGATTTTCAATGAAATATCCAAGTTAGTTACTCAAAGACTTGAAAATATCCAAGTGTGTACAAATTAAGCTCAATGTTTCCTTCAGTCCCCCTTCCCAACATTTAATTTGAACAATGTCCCTAATGTTCATAAAGACAGATTAAAGCATAAAAGGAAGGGAAAATAAGAAAACTCCCCTGGAACAAATTATCCATACACTTGTTGCAGCCATCCTTGCATGACCTAAGGTAGAAACTAGAAGAAACTAAAGAAAGTAAAAAAAATCAAACTAAAACAACAATGTTTAAAAATTAAAAGCAAAAACAAAAACATATGCCTTACCAAAAAAAAAAACACACACTACAAAATACCAATGAGGAGATATGGAAGAATCTTGAAAGAATAGGGTTTCACTTATATCCTTCACCAAATTAGGCATATGTAACTTAGCTCTCTGGCCATTTACTTTAAAAGGGTTCTCATTTTCTCTTCTTACCTTATGAACCCCAATTATCAAAACTTTTGTTACCTTAAATTGACTAACTGCTTTAATTTAAGATTTTTTAGAAAGAGTTGAAGACGGGAGTTATAGAACAATATCGAATCGCACACTTTAAATTCTCAATGTAAGACCTTTTAATCATACTATCTCTTCACACACTCCTTATATAACTTTAAATTATGGTAGGCATCAATCTTAAACTCACCAATCTCATTAAGTTGCATAATTCTCTTGGCAATAATATGGTATAAATCAAAGTTTAGAAATTTAGTAGCCTAATATGCTCTATATACTATAAGATGCTCTATGCACTATAAGATGCTCTATGCTCTATCTCTACAGGGAGATTGCAAGCTTTTCCATAAAATATCTTGGATGGTGACATGCCTAGGGGTGTTTTGAATGTGGCCTTATATGCCCAAAATGCATCATCTAACTTTATGGACTGATCTTACTTTAAAGCATTAGAATTCCTTATTAGAGACTATAACTTGCCAACTAGTTTGAGGGTGATATGCTGTAGCAAGTTTATCGATCACCTCATATTTATCTAATAAAATGTCAAATTTTTTATTGCAAAAAAGTTAACCCCATCATTCATAATGGCACCAAGTGTCCTCGAATGAGTGAAAATATTTTTCTTAAGAACCTTACCATAAATATAGCCTCACTTATAGACAATGCTTCTACCTCCACTTATTTTATAACATAATCTACTATAATTATAATGTCTTGATTGGGGTATGAATTAGAGAATGGTCCCATGAAGTCAATGCCTCAAACATTAAAAAAAAATCATACACTGGATTGTTAATCAATTCTATGTCATGTTTCCTAGACATGTTCTCAACTCTTGGGCATCTATCACAAGATTTGAAAAATGTATATGCATCCCAGAATAAGTTAGGCCAATAGAAACCACCTTCTAAAGCCTTATGTGCCATTCTAGCTACCCAATAATTCCCTCTTACCACTTATTAATGACAATAATGCAAAATGGAAGAAATTTTCTATTTAGGAATGTAGCATCTAACTATCCAATCCACTCAAATCTTATACAACAAAGGGTTATCCAACAAATAGTGTTTTGCCTCCGATGAAAATTCATCTTCCAGTCAGGAGGAAGGTATATTAGTAGGAAGGAAGTTTATATAGTCAGTAAATCAAGGAGTGACTATCATAGCCATGAGTTACTTATTAGGAAAGAGCTCTTTGATGTTTGTGTCATTTATGCCCTTCATGGTTACTTCATCTAGTCTCGACTAGTAATCAGCCATAAAATTTTCAGTTCCCTTATTGTCTTTAAGCTCGATATCAAATTCCAATAAAAGTAGAACCCATAGACTAAGTCTTAGTTTTGAATTTTGTTTTATCATCAAGTATTTCAAAGCTACACGGTTAATGTAAATAAAAACTTTAGACAAGACTAGATAAGAACTAAATTATATAATTTCATTTTATAATGTTTTCATGGTTGTTTGATGAAAATTTATCCTTATTTTAATATTCAAATGTTTAATTATTGGTTAAAATTATTTAAATTACAAATTAATCCCAAAAAGAGAAGAAATTTGTGAGAATATAAAGATTGAAGAAATTTACGTCTTAAACGTAAGGTGCTTGTGATCCACTGTTCAAGTCCTCTAACCTACTGTTCAAATCCTTCTGAAGAGTTAAATGCAAGTAGTATAAGGACTTCATTTAGTTCCAACTTAAGCACCATTAAAGTTGTCAGTCGAGAATCTCCAGTTGGAATTCTAATCATTTCAACTATAACTTGCACCAACTTGTAACCACTTGCAAAGGATATATAAATGGACCTCCAGAAGTTATTTTTAACATGAAGAGGGAAAAAATGTGCCACTTTGATCAAATTTTCATATTCTCTTAATTTTTAGGATTCTTTTCATTAAGTTCTTCATTTTTTAGGTCTTGTATTAGAGATTAAAGTTTTTCTTAGGATTATAAGAGTTTGAACATGTGACTTAAATTTAGAAATGTGTTTAAAGCAATATTTGGTGCTTTCTTAACTTATTTATATAGTGTAAACCATTCTTTTGTTGATTTGATCAAAGGTATGATGTTTAAGTTGCATATAATGTGTTCTTCAATTCAAATGAGTGCCTAATATGATTTTTAGGTGAGGTAATGCTAGTAAATGGTTTGGATGAAGTGCTTAAAGCTTATTCTTACTTAATCACTTATAATAAAGTTAAGAAAAAACCTGAGGATCCAAGAAATATTCCTTTCCTATATTGTTGGATAATTCATCAAACAACATGTTTTAAATCATTGTATGACCAAACTTTGATTAATTATGAGGGTCTTAACTGTTAGGCCTATATGGTATCTAAAAGGGGGATGAATTGGATACTTAAAATTTTGTCTAAATTATGCAAACCAATTTTATAAGATACGAAAGTTAAATACATAAAACCAACTTGCCAAATTAATCAAGAAAAACAAATAGAACAAATTAAAATAAGTGCGTAAAAATAAAGAGTAAAGAAAAGAAACACAACTGATTTATAATAGTTTAGAGCGGTTCATTTGCCCCTACTTATAGTTCCTAACACCACATGTTATTATTACAATCTCCTTTTTAAGGCACAGGGATAACCTTCTCTCTTTTCTTTTTCCTTAGGCTAAATAAAAACCTCACAATCTCATAAAAACAACTTTTAAAAATATTTTACTCAAGCATGCTTTGCTGTATAGAAGAGGCTCATACAACACTTGGATGAATAATAAAAAAAGCCTCACACTACTTCCCAAAAATCACACAAAACATTATAATACTCAAGGATGACTATAGAAACACTTAGAATGATAATTGGATGATTAACATATAAAAATGATAATTAGATTATTAACACATACTAAATACACCTATTTATACTAGAAAATTATTCATTACTTTTGTCCAACAAATATAATAACGTTATAATCATTCAATCGTTTTACCTTTGAAAAATATGATCGTTTCTTAATTTATCATTATTGGTTAATTAAAGGCCAGAGTCAATGAACCTAACATCCATCGACCTATTGGCCCATTTGATCAATAAACCTTAACAGGTTGAGAACACTTCACCTATCTTGACCCAATTCAATCTAAAAGAAATTTAAACCTAATCAAACAAGTTTCAACACACTTAATTCATACAAAAAACAATGATATAATGATTCACACAACTAGATATCTAAGTTTATCAAATTTCTAAAACTTCCATCTATTACATATTTCATGAATTTTCAATTCATGATTAACATTATTAGATCATGCATTCTTATTCAACAAATTCATAAGAGGATTTCCCATATATATGCATATCAATCACATGAGCCCTCTTAATTATGGATCCATATGTATTTTCTATGTCATGAATGCAAATATGCATGAGTGAGCCTCTTAAATAACCAAAAAACAAGCTAAGCAAAACTTACAACAAAAATTACAAAAATAGACCTATATCAAAACTAATTCGCTTCTATGATATCTTAAGTCTTTATCTATGATCTTTATAAACTCTAATTAAACTCCAAGGCTTCTTAAGTGAATATTTTCATACTTTGTCCATATACCTATCTTTCAACAAACTTAAACAAACATTAGTAATAAAAATGTTTTGTCATCATCAAAATAAGGTGAAATCTTCCTTAGTTCAACAATCTCCCTCTTATTGGTGATGACAAAACAATTTGATATTATTAAAATAAAGATAAATGATCATAAATCAAATACCATATGTTAATCATATTATTGATAAAATCTTACTAAATCATGAAATATGTTAAAGTTATAAAAGAAATGTTGGAAAAGAAAAATGACTACTCCCTCTAAATAAAAAATATATATCATGCACTTCTCCCCCCTTTTGGAATCAACAAAAACATATGAGCACACTTAGGAGATTAAATCTAAACATAAACATTTTGTATGCAAACCAAGTCATAAATAATTACCATCTATCATACCTTTCCCTCTCTTAATCATGCAAAATCGGTCTTCACATAAAAGTTTGATAAAAATGTCCATATAAATTGATGCACTATATCAACAAACTCAAGTTCAATATCACCATTTTTAGCATGATCTCTAAGGAAATGATACTTAATTTTTTATGCTTTTTCCTAGAATGTTGAATAGGATTCTTGGTTAAATAAATAGTACTCGTGTTATCACTTCTTCTTGGAATTTTGTTAAGTTATAAACCATAATTCCTAAGCTGTTGTCTAAGGTACAAGATTTGAGTTCAACAACTACTGATGGCCATATACTTGGCTTCCACTATAAGCAATGCAACAGAATTTTTCTTTCTATAAAACCATGAGACTAATGTGTGACCTAAGAAATGACATGCACAAGATGTATTTTTTCTATCAGGCAAACTTCCCGCATAATCATCGGAAGAATAACCCACTAATTCTAAACATGTATATCTAGGTCTAGTGTCTCAAAGTGTGCCTATCAGCTAATAAATGAGATTCTCTTGGTGATGATTGAAATTTAGCACATAAGCAAATACTAAACGTGATAATAGGTCTATTAGAAGTTAAATGTAACATGCTACAAATCATATCTTGATATTACTTTAGATCCACTTCTTTACCATCTTAATCTTTATTCAAATTTGTGGATGTACTCATTGGAGTGTCAAACATTTTTTATTTTTTTGGTCTATCCCAATTCTCTTAAAGAATTCCCTTGTATACTTTGATTAGTTAATGAAAGTACCATCTTTTATTTACTTGACTTGTAGTTCGAGAAATAAGTTTAATTCATCCATCATGCTTATCTCGAACTCCTTAATCTTACACTTGGTAAACTCTTGACATAATAACTCATTAATAACACCAAAAATGATGTCATCCTCATGAGTTTGAACAATTGATAAATCCTTTTTATCTTTCCTAATAATCAAAGTGGTATCAAAATTTCCCTTTTAAAAATTATTTTCAAGCAAGAATACACTTAATTTATCATACTATGTTTTAAAAGCTTGTTTTCAACCATATATAGCTTTTAGAAAAATTAAAAACGTGTTTGAGTACATCAAATCTTTCAAAATAAGGGTGTTTCTTAACGTAAACCTATTCTTGTATAAAACCAATAAAAAATGCACTCCTCAAATCGATTTGAAATTATTTAAAGCTCATGTAAGATGCAAATACAAATAAAAGTCTAATTCCCTCCAATCTAACTATGGAGTGAAAAGTTTCATCATAATCTATTCCTTTTTAGTTATACCCCTTAACTAATCTTGCCTTGTTTCTAACTATGTTTCCTTGATCATCTAATTTGTTCTTAAAAACCCATTTAGTCCCAATAATTGGATGAACTTTAGGCCTAGGTACTAAATTCCAAGCTTTATTTTTTTCAAATTGAATTAATTCCTCATTTATAGCTAAAAACCAAATTTCATCATCTAAGACTTCTTCAATAGTCCTAGGTTCAATTTTAGAGATAAAAGCTAGATGCAATGTATCGAAATGAGAGCGAAGAGTTACCCCTTGTTGAATATCATCAATTGTTTAATTAGAGGGATGATCTTTCTTGTATCTCCAATCTCTAGGTAATTCTTCATCCTTTCTTTCTTCCTTTGGTTCAACAATTTGCTCTTGAGATGTTTGCCCTTCATCTTCAAGGGATAGTTTTTCTAAACTCTTAGAAAAATCTATACTACCATTCTTAAAAGCTTTCTTTCTTTAAAATGGGTTAGTCTCATCAAATATAACATACATGGACTCTTCTACGACATGAGTGCTTTTGTTAAATATTCTAAATGATTTACTAGTCAATGAATAACCTAAAAATACCTCCGTTAATTTTGGAATCAAACTTACCAAAACTATCCTTAGTGTTTAAAATATAACATTTGCAACCAAATACTTTGAAATGACTAATTTTGAGCTTCTTAGCATTCAAAATATCATAAGGTTTTTTATCCATTTTATGTCTTATGTTAACCCTATTAATGATATGACATGCACATGTAACTGTTTCAACCCAAAAATACTTAGGTAAATCATATTCATTAATCATAGTTCTAACCATTTATTATAAAGACCTATTCTTTGTTTCTACTACACCATTTTGTTTAGGAGTCCTAGGTGCTACAAAATTACGCAAAATACCATGGTTATAATAGAAATATTCAAAAATGTCATTATCAAAATGTTTACCACTCCTAATTAATGATGTAAGTCCTATGGACCCAAGAGGGGGTGAATTGGGTATTAAAACTTTTTGCAAACTCAAAAACTAGCAACCTAATTCAATTGGAAAACTAAATGCAATCACTAAACCAATATTCAACCTAA
>JAOXYD010218408.1:0-19313 GCA_028565735.1 Pinacopodium congolense
GTGAACTTATTCTCTAATAAGAGCCCACATGGTTGTTTATGTGTCTCTATACTTTAATCTATGAGATCAATTACTTTCTTCATAAGAAAGAAACAAAACATGTGTTAGTCTAATCATTCTATTAATATCTCATCTTGATGAAACTATGATTATGAACATTTTAGGAATAATACAAAATTGCAATTCGAATCTCATAATTATAATCACATTATAAAATTTTAATTACACAATAATTATTCTAGAGATTTTATCTTTATGATTAATAATTAAAATAAATAACAAATTTATAAAGATAAATAATGCTTTTTATTGAATTAAAATATAATGTCATACAAAATAAATTACAACCAATAAATTGGCTGTAAGGGAATAAATCAACAATCATGAGTAGCCTGAGAATAGAGCACACAACAAAGAAGAGAGATGAAGGAGAAAATGATAAGATCCCACCATCAGTTTGCATCTTCATAGGTACCAACTGCGCTCCATGTTACACATATGGGTAGGGATGTCAAAAATGAACCTGACCTGATTATCCTACTTGCCTGCCCTCTCATACTCGACTTGACTTGATTTGACTGAAAAAGTCAACAGATCGAATCTAACTTGACTTGAACCCGAACTTGATTTTATACAAACTCAAGATGACCCGAACCCAATTCCACCGACCCTAATAGACTCAAGCCCAAATACACTCAAACCCAAATTGGCCCGAACCCATTATCAACTGAACCCAAATTAACCCGATTTATTAACTCGAATTGACCCGAATTTAATGCAAAGATTGCACTTTAAGAATACAAAAAAATTGAATTTTTTTTATTTAAGGCTATGATTAAAATTTAAAATGAGAAAAAATTAATTTTAAAATTTTAATTAAAATAACAAAAATAGCTAAGAAGAACTTTAAAGTACATCAAAATATAATTGAGAATAAAAAAATAACTCATGAAAAATTTTCTAAAGTTTGTAATTATTTAACACATATTTACTTATCAAAGCTCTATACTATAAATGCAGAACTTGTAGAATATTATAGAAGCAAGTTTTAAAAAGTTTGTTAAAAAAATACTAAAAGTAATGTTACTTGCTTCAATGAGCTTTAGTGCTAAAATTATTTTTTATCTTTATTTTCTCACTAGTCCATAAGAAAAGCAATAAGATTCTTAGATGTGTGAAGTCTGTAACAAGACATTTTGATAATTTAATATAGTTAAGGGTGCATACATACATAAAAAGGTTTGTAATAACCTACCTTTAAATCAAGTTGGAAGATGCTTCAGAATTCACCTGTGACTTTAATGTTAGTTTTAAACCATTCAAATGCTCCATATCATACTCGTTTGCTTTGTGCATTGAGAAAGAAAGAAGAACTAATAGTTATACAAATAATATACTAAAAATAAGAATTATAATAAAGAAGTAAAACCTTCATAAACTTACATCCAATTCTAAAATGTTATCAAAATTTGCACATTGTCTGGAAGAAGATGATTCCTTTACTTGTTTAAAATTTTACTACCCATACTGAAGGTAGATTCTGAAGAAATAGTTATGATTGGAATACTTAATATGTCTCTTGCTATTTGTGCGCTAATTAGATATCTAACTTCATTTTCTTTCTGAAAGGCAAGCACATTAAGCTTCAATTGAAATGGCTTTCTTGGCTCATCCAAGTACAGATCAAGATGTGATTTGTAGTTGAAACTTCTAGTTGCATCTTAAGTAAAATCCCAAATCCATATCAAAATATATTTTAACTTTAAGAAAATTACAAAATATAATATAAATTTATTAATTATATTCACAATAAGTTGAATAAATTGTAAATAGTGTCATCTCTTAGTTATTTTGTATTTAAATTCCTATCAGCCGTTGTTATTTCCCGATTCACCATGAAGGTTTTGTATAAGAAAAGAGAAAAACCATCATAAAAAATCCCTTGGACCTATCTTTTCATCAATCCAAAATACTAGCATCATGACTATAGTCTATAAAAATGCAAGTGTAATAACATGTAAGATAAAATTGTGCAGTTTTCCTTTCCCACCAAGAAGAGGAACATACCATGACCAATTATTGCTTACCTCCAAAGTGAAACCATTATGAAGGCTAAAGAGAACAACATGTTAGAAGAACTGTTCCAAAGTTCCTTATTTACCAATTTCTTACAACTTGCCTGCTATAAAAAAGAACATAGCTAAAGGACATATAAGAGCCATATGGTATTTAAAGATGATCATAATAATCATGGCAATATACAGTAACTATGAAGTCAATGGTCGATGATGAAGATTGGATAACGAAATGAAGTAGATCTCTGATGAGGGATAGCTACTATCAAGTTGGACATGAAACATTTATCCAACAATAGTATCATATGATCAAACGTTAAATAAAAATTTCATACATAAGGTTGTCCACTCCATAAAGCTTGGAGCTGAATTTGGTATAAAAGGAGGAGAGATTCACCCTTGTGAAAATATGTTGTAGTCACCAAGTTTGACCAAGAAGGAGTCTTTTTTAATCCCTTAAGAACATGGCTGTTAGTTCTCTACTCCACTCTCTTAATGCTTTCGGCCCTCTCACTCAATACATTTATGCAGCCAAAAACTTTGACAAAGGATCTCCAATTGCAAGATGATTCGACACTTGTATATGGAGTGGAGTGCTTCATATGGTTTTGTTCTTTTGGCTCGTAACTTTCTACTCACAAGTCTTCTTGCTGTTGGCTCCTTATGTCTCTCTCTATTTCCCTCCTTTAATCAACACTTCCAACCCTTCTTTGTGCTCTTTTCTTCTTATTTTTAAGACTGCTTAAAATGTTACAAATGACTGTTGTATATAGTGAAAGAAAGGCTACTAATGTGTTGCCAATTGATGCCATTTAATGCTTCTTACCTCTTCAAAACATTGATATGTGCTGCCAAGCCAAGATAATGTAGTTGTCATTTTAGGCATAGATAAAGGACTCTAAAGTGCTATTCTTTGCTGCATTTTGCAGGTTGTAATTTATATTTTTTTAATCTTTTTTTTGTTTTTACATTAAAGAACATTCAAATTTATGCTCTAATTGCTTCTAATTCTTCATGCTTTGATCTAAAAATTTGTGCTAAGATAATAAATATGTCAATAAGCACAATATAACACAAATTGAGTAGTTTTACATCAAAAATAGGAATGAAGTCAAATAAAATAACATATAAAAATATAACAAAACTCATTCTTATAAAAATGTTGATTTTGTGATTTTACAATCAATTTTACAACCACATAATGTTTTGCTATGTGTTGACATAATGTTTTTAACTTAGTTAAATAAATTAGGTTTCTTTTAGTATAATTACTTATTAACCACTTATTTTTTAAGTTGATACGAAGCACATCCTAAAGTTTCTCATCTTGCAACTAAATCACTTAGTTTTGCCTTTTATTCTTCTCAAATAAGCCACTTAGTTTTAATTTAGTCACATAAACCATTATATTAGTATAAGTAAATTTTTTAAAACCTTGCAAACAAGTTTTTTTTCTTAGATTAAAAAAATCTCATTTAAGTTAAGAGGCCTATTTTAAAATTCTTAGTATGCAAATTAAAATTCTTGTTTTTTAATTACCAAAAGTACTACGAATAATTATCTAAAAAAAGTTAATTAAACATACTATTATTTAGAATTTAGGGTTTAGGGAATGAAAAATGTTTTTTTATCTATACATATGTGAAACTTCATTTAACTTGACGGGTCAACGCGGGTTGACCCGACTTGAATTTGACCAAATTCAAACTCCACTCGACTTGAAATTAATTTGAACCTAAATTAACCCGACTTTAACCCAAAATCCTTTCAACACGAATGAACCAAACTTGAAATGACCCAATATGAACCCGAATTAGTATTGACTCGATTAAACTTGAATTCAAATGACCTGACCCAAACTCGACCTGACCCACCCGATTGACATCCGTACTTACGAGTCTTTTAAAGTTTTTGACTTTCCTTTTTTTAAAATTAGAGAAATAATATTAATAGAATGAATATTGACACCTTAGTCTCACGCTATTCAGTTTCAAGAGCTGTTAAAGAGATGACTGCAATAGTTGTTAATTCATTAAAATACAGTTTGCATAAGGTACACTTGATGTTATAAGCAATTGAGAAATCTTCTAACAAAACTCAAATGTTCTAGTTGCTTCTGATATCATTTGATAAGTTCAGGTTGGCCAAAATTGTGCAATTTAATTACAAGTCTAATAACTTGTCCCATAACGGAGCTACATGATTTCATTGGAAAAATAAGTGGTTTAGGCTTTCTAATTCAACATGAGGTAGCCTATAGTGGAGTGACTAATATTACTTTTGAGTCTATCTAGTGTATTCAATTTTTTGAATGTTAGCCACATTATAACAGAAATTGTAGGAATTGCTTGTTTAAATCATAATAAACAAAACTAAGGGATTGTGGTAGAGACTCGTCTTAAGAGGGATTTGCATGATTTGTTGCCAAAAGTGCCAACATGATGTTTCTTCTATAAAATCTTATCTTCACTACATCAACGTGGAGTATAGGGAAGAAAAGTGTTCAAAATGAGAGAAGATATAGTAAAAGGATAGTGCCATCTATTTTCCCTAATTAATTCATGAACTTTTGGCATTGGAAGGAAACAGATGTCTTAATTAAAAATTGGAGGAGTAAGATATAAAGGGCTAATTTCAAACTAATTGTCATACCAAATGTTAGTACTTTTTCCATTACCTATCTTGTGCTTGATTACCTCGTGTATTTGTTCTCTAAATTTTGGGACTTGGATCATGGTTTAAGATGAATCAGTTCATGGCTTGATCTCCCAAAAACTTTTGCCTCCAAATAGTATAGTTAATGTTTGATCTAAAAAGTTTCTTTATCATTTATAATTCTTTAAATCCTCTTGGCAAAAGCTACCTTTATTGATATAGGTTTACATATTATTAGACTATTTTACCTTAACACGAACCAAAGAAAGTTTCTAAACATGCTTTCTACTACTTGTAAGATTTCCTTAGGGAGTGCAATATATAATATTCAATAGGTAGCCATATTAGTTAGAATAGAGCTAATCGATTCTACTTGCATATGAAAGATTTTTATTGTACCATCAGTCCTCTAGATATTTTCTGTTAGAAGATAACAATCCATGAATTTTAATTTTCTTGTAGTTACTACCATTCCTAGGTACTTGAAAGGATACTGCATAGTATGCGTATCAGTAATAGTTAGAATCTATCTTCCTCTTCTACTACACTAGCTAATAAGATGATGTTGCTTTTGCTTCTATTGAGGATTAGACCTAACATATGACTGAATTTAACCAAGGATTCCATGAACAATTTGACAGATGAAGTGTGATGATAATGCTTAATTTATACATATTTTTACGTTGATTTTTTTCCTTTAAAACTTAAGTTTGAGATTATTTTATGTAATTTTAGATCTTAAAATATTTTAATTGTTGAATTTAATATTGCTTACATGAGATTGAACAAAAAATGGATTTTTTTGTAGGTTTTTGAGTAAATTATGATCATGGAAAATCTTGGATAAATTGTTAAATTGAAGAGTAAAAGGAAAAGAAAGGCTTAGTAGAGGATGGTATTTCTCATGGTCAAAGTCACAGTTCTGGCGTGTAAAGTTTTAATGTTTCTCATGACCTTGGTCATGGTCGTGACATTGGTTGTGAGAAAATAATTGCGCAGATATAAATACAAATTGTTAGGGTTCTAAGGGGATCTTTTAACTCTTGGAGGGGAGCCTTTTTTAAGGAGAAAAACTAAGAAAAAACTATTTTACATAAGATTCAAGCAAATCAAGCGATTTTCATTGAGAATTAAGTGAAGATTCAAGCACAAAGCTTCATAAGAATTTATTTTCTAATTCCTTTTATTTCTATGATGATTATTAGATTTATTTTTATGGATATAAATTAATTTTCTTTAAGATCTAGATGGGACGAATCTTAGAACTATTTTTATGATTTATGATTTGATTTAAAAAGACTTGAATTTTTTAAGATTTATTCACGATTATTATAGTGTTTGAGTTAGGATTTTACTAGCAATTTTAATTCAATTTTTAGGTTTTATATATTTTGATTGAGAAATCATTTATGTGATTAAATCAATTTCTTGAATAAAAAGGCTTGCATGAATCTTTAAAGATGGAATTATATAAGTTTTGTGGGTTATATTCAAACCTAAATTATGAAACCTATTGATTAGTTTAATACATCTTTTTTATTTTAATTGAGAAGATATTCTAATTAATCAGTTAAGATGTAGAAATTGTATTTCTTTAGAATGAAAATAATTTAATTAAAGGATTTTATTGGTCTAAGTAATTGAGGAATCATTAAATTAAGATAAAAATTAAAAGCCTATTGGAATGGTTTTTCTATTTTCATTTTTAGTTTCCATTTTTCTAAATATGAATACTGAAAAAAAGTAAAAAATAAAAATGCAATAAACAAGAAAAAACTATATAGAACTTTAAAAAACAAGTAAAAAGTAATAAAAATGCACACAAATAGAAACAAAAAATGTAAATGAAAAGCTAAACTAAACTGACCCTAAGCATATTAAGGTTATAAGGATTTTTTATTTAGGTTTTATTCTTATCAATTGTTATTTCTTTTTGTTAATTGCATTGGATTGTAAGTTTAGTTTAATTAATAATTCAATAAAATCAGGTACTCATTTTATTAGATTAGATAACAAAAATATTGTTAGTACTAAAAGTTGTAATCTTTGTAAGAACAATACTCACATTAACTAAACTATAATATATAAAGATAGGTGTACTTGCTTAGTTAATCTTAGTATTGTTTAGATTGTTTACATTAACTTTTTAAGGTCGTTTTTGTAGATTAGAAAATTTGGAAATTTTTTTTGTTAATCTAATTATTTTAATTTTAATTTTTGTATTTATTTTCTTAGAACTTCTTTTTTTAATCTTGTGTGTGGTTTTCTAAATTTTAGGACTATAACTAGAAATAAATTTGAAGAATTGCTTAGTCCAAACTTTGAAATCTAGAGAACTTTACTTTAGAATCTAAGAGAGAAAACCTAAGGACTTAAAGACATTTGGAAACTTTGAGAATAAAATTACTAAACAAATTAGGAAGAGAAGTTAAACAGAGAGAAAAGCCAACTGTGGGGAATTTATCTAGACTATCATTTGCGAGGATTGAATCCACCATCACTAGAGTAAGAGTGGACGCTAACAATTTTGAGATTAAGCCCAATTTTGATATTAAGCCATAAATGATCCAAATGCTTCAACAGTTTGTGCAATTTAATGAGTTGCTAGATGAAGATCTAAACTCTCGTATTGTTAACTTTTGAAAGATTTACAATACTTTCAAATTTAATCAAGTTTCAAAGGATGCTATTTGGTTAAAGTTGTTCCCGTTCCTATTGAGGGACTGAGCTAAATCATGGTTGCAATCCAATCCCTTATGTTTCATTGCCACTTGGAATTAGCTTGTTAAAAAGTTTTTGACAAGGTATTTTCCTTTATTATGACTACTTAAACTCAGGAATGATATCATTTCTTTTTAATGGTGGGAGAATTGGACTTTATATGATACTTGGGAAAGATGGAAGAAGTTAGTGAAAAAGTGTCCACACCATGTATTTGATTTAGGGATGCAAATGCAGACCTTTTACAATGGTTTGAGTTTTGCATCCAATCAATTAATTTATGCATCTTTGAGTGGGACCACTAATTTTAATAATCTTGAGTAGCTGAAAATGTGATTATGAATATTTATTAGTAGGAGAATGTAGGACCAAAGATAAAAACAAGTGACGTTTATAATATGGATGTCATTACATCCTTAAAGCCAAAAGTTGATGCTTTGATCAAGAAGATTGAAAGCATGATTGTGGTAGCTTAACCAACACAAGTTTTAAGTTATGATTTTTTTCGAGATGAGCATTATAATAATGAATTTCAAGCACCAATCAACATGAGGCAATTGATTGAACAAGTGAATTTTATGGGAAATCAACCTCAAAATAATCTATACAGTATCACTTACAATCTAAGGTGGAGTGGTAGAGCTGTTGCGAGCTTGCCAAATAATAAATTTACCTAACTAACTTATTTTGTAGGAGAACAAGTTAAGGTCGATTTCGCTGAAAGCTAGTAGTATTCTTACGCTATTCCTCATGTTGTGTAAAAGAAAAAGAAAATAAAAGAAAGCCATGGTTGGAAAGGAATTCAAAAGACAAAAAATGAAACTAAAGTGAATAATCTAAGAAAAAAATAACAATTAACAAATAGCAATAATAGAAATCTGGGTAGAAGATATTATCTTGGATTCAGGACTTATAACTGATCATTGAAATATATAGATTGTGATTAGCCTAAGATGCAATCCTATATGTCCAAACAAGCTCTTGAATCTTAAGTTCTTCTAATTTTAGATAAATTTAACAAGCTCTTGAATCCTAAGTTCCTCCAATTTTAGATTAATCCAACAAGATCTAAAAATATCCCTAACTATGCAATAACCTAGAACAAGTTCTATAGATTTAATTGTGGATCTACTTTAAGTACTAGGGATGATTAGCCTAAGCCACAATCTCGTACGCTTAGATTTTGAAACTTAAAAAATTAAAATTCTAGATTAATTGGTTAAGTTTACCTACAAAACTAATTAATCTATTGTTACTTGTGATTTTTGCTAATGACAATTAAGGATCAAAAGATAAAACCTAGCGATTGAACTAGAAATTATACCTAAGACAACCAATCCTATGAGTAAATACCAAATTCATAGCATTAAATCCGAATTCTAACTCAACCCTAGTATAAATTACAATGTCTATTTAAAACCCATTCCAATTCTAATAATTATCATCTATAAATTCGTCAAATATCTTCAAACCCAATTAAAATTAAGCTAACATAACAAAAATAAACAAAAATCAATCTAAAATTAAATAAATCAAAACTAAAAATTCATTAAACATAAAGGGAATATAAAAAACAATGCTGAAAAATTAAAGAAACAACACTATATTAATAAAAACCAAGCATTCAACAAGTATTTAAAAAAACTCAAATGAAATAACAACAAAAATAAAATGAAAATGCAATGAAATGGAAACACAGTAGAGAAAACATAAATAAAACTAAGATTCAACACCTAAACTATTGAATATAACAATAGAATTCAAAACTAGACGGAAAGACATGAAAAAAATACCTTAAAACCTAAGAATCACAAAAAATATGGATGGCTGCCCAAGTGGAAGTCTAAAATAGATGAAAATGACTTGCAATCTTTCTTAAATATGTCTTGGATGGATGATAGGACTTTTTGGAACATTTTGGAAGCAACTTGGCCAATGTTCCCTTAAAAATAATAAAAACGACGTATTGCAAATTCCTTTTATGTCTCATAATTTAACAGCTTCTACCGTTCTTCACCTTTTCTGCTATAGCTCCTTCTATACAGCTCCAATAGTTATGAAATTTGGTACGTAGGCTCTGCCCATGATAATCATGCAGTCCTAAAAAATTCAGAACAATATTAACTCTAAAAGGGTACCTAATTCATCATCAAAATCACCTGTAACAAAATTGATGCTCAACTGAGCTTATCTTTTTCTTTTAGTTGTCCACTCTCATGACTCATCATATGGCTTTTAAATTTGGTGTGGAACTTTATAACATGATGTCTAAGTCCTGAAATTATTTTCATACCTCTTCTATTTCAAAATGTTCTCCAATTCGACTCCAAACTTGTCCATTTCAAGTTATACTTGTGTTTAATGATCAAATCTATAAGTAAACTCAAAAGGAATAAAAATCAAGTATTTAAACATCAAAATAGGGTTGGATTCACATTGACATACATATAAACATTCAAGAAAATTCAACCTTATCATGGAGAAATCATCCTAGTTTTTTTATGGAATAACCAAGTTCAACAAAGGAAAGGACCTTCACCTGGATTTCAACATCTACTATAACAACAATAACAGAGGAAATTAAGCCTTAAATAAATTTTGAAAAGATTTATCACTGCATCCAAGATTTGTTTCCAAAGTATTGAGACATCTCTTCAAAACTAAAAGGCGTTCAATCATAGCCTAAAAAATCATATTAAACGGATTGTCAAGCTTATTTCAGAGAGGCAAGAAGCTACCTTACTTAGAAACACTGAGCCAAATTCGAAGGAGAAGGCGAAAACAATTACTTTAAGGAATGGAAGGGAGCTACCAAGTGGTGAAAGAGGGAAAGGAAATATAGAAAAAGCTGCTGAAAAAGAGAGGAACAATGAAGAGAAGGATCAAGAGAAGAAGGAGGAGTCAAGGAAGAAATTTAAGAGGGAATACAAACCAAAAATTCCTTATTCAAGTAGACTTTGAAGGGCTCGACAAGAAGAACAGTTTAATAAGTTTTTAGAGCTTTTTTAAATAATTACACATTAACATTTTTTTCATTGGAACGTTTTTTCAAATGCCAAAATATGGCAAGTCCTTGAAGGATCTTCTTTCTAATAAGAGAAAGATTGAGGAGTTGTTGATGGTTACATTGAATGAAGAATGTTCCACTATCCTACAAAATAAACTGCCCCACAAAGTTAAAGATTTAGGGAGTTTTACTCTTCCCTACATTATTAGTAGTTTGTACATTAGAGAGGCATTAGTTGATTTAGGAGCTAGTATTAATTTAATGCCATGTGACGTGTTTAATAATTATGAAAACTTAATCCAACTAGGATAAGCATTCAATTAACTGATAGATTTATTAAATATCCTAAGGATATTATTGAAGATGTTTTAGTTAAGGTATACATTTATTTTTCTTGGTGACTTTTTCATTTTAGACATGGAAGATGATGTAGATACTCCTTCGATCCTAGGACAACATTGTTTAACTATTGCTAAAGCTTCAATAGATGTGCATATAGGGACATTAACTTTTAGGGTTAAGGATGAAGAATTATTTTTTAAGATATCTGAAGCTCTAAGATATTCTCTTAATAAAGATGATACATGTTTCTATTTAGATGTGAATGATACCAAGATTTCTAATGTTTTGCAGGAAATATTCACACATGATTCCTTAGAGATTTGCATTATTCAATGAGAGCACGAGAAGATTTTCAATCCTATTATTTCAAATCATATGGCATATTTAAAAGCTAACAAAGCAATGATGAGGTAGCAACATTTTGAGGAGATTAGTAGACTAAAAGAGAGTAAAATCAGACCTTCAATTGAAGATCCACCAGAGTTTGAGTTAAAGAGATTACCAACACATTTGAGGATTAGAGAAATAATATTAATAGAATAAATGTTAATACCTTAGTATTATAAGCTTTCAAAAGCTACATCTAAGTCTTAACCTATTCAGTTTCAAGAGCTACTAAAGAGATGATTGCAATATATATTAATTCATTAAAATACAGTTTGCATAAGGTACACTTAATGTTATAAGCAATTTAGACATCTTCTAACAAAACTCAAATGTTCTAGTTGCTTTTGATATCATCTGATACGTTTAGGTTGGCCAATGTGACAAGTAACACTTCTATGATTTAAGTAAGAGAGGATGTAATGAATTTTTTAGTAGGTGCATTGCAGAATGTCTGTCTGTAAGAAACTTGTGCATTTTAATTACGAGTCTAATAGTCTGTCCCATAATGGACTTACATGTTTGGATTGGAAAAATAAGTGGTTAAGGCTTTCTAATTCAACATGACAAAGGCAACATGTAGCAGAGAGACTAATGTTGCTTTTGAGTCTATCTAGAGTATTCAATTTGTTGACTGTTAGCCACATTATAACATAAACTCTAGAAACCACTTGTTTAAACCATATTAAACAAAACTAAGGGACTGTAGCAGAGACTCCTTTAAAGAGGGATTGGCATGATTTTCTACCAAAAGTGCCAACAGGATGTTTCTTCCATAAAATCTTGTCTTCATTACATTGGCGTGGAGTATAGGGAGGTAGAGTGTTCAAAATGAGAGAAGATTTAGTAAAAGTGTATTGCCATCTATTTTCCCTAATTAATTCCTTAACTTTGGCATTGGAAGGAAGTAGATGTCTTAAATTAAAAATTGAAGGAGTAAGATATAAAGGACCCAATCTCAAACAAATTGTCATACCAAATCTTAGTACTTTTTCGAATACCTATTTTGTGCTTGATAACCTCATGTATTTATTCTCTAAGTTTAAGGATTTGGTTAATGGTTCAAAATGAATTAATTTTTAGCTTGATCTCTTAAAGACTTTTTCTTCCATATGGTATTGTTAAATGTTTGATCCGAAAACCTTCTTTATCATTTATAATTCTTTAAATCTTCTTGGCCAAAACTACCTTGTTAGCTACCTTTATTGATATGATACCCAAGCCTCCCTCACGTTTAGGTTTGTATATATTAGACTATTTTACCTTAACATGAACTACAGAAATTTTCTGAATACTCTTTCTACTACTTGTAAGATTTCGTTAGGAAGTGCAATATGTATGGTCCAATAGGTAGCCATATTAGCTAAAATAGAGTTAATTGATTTAGCTTGCATTTGAAAGATTTTTATTGTACCAATTATCAATCCGTCTCTGGATTTTTTCTATTATAGGATAGAAGTCCATGAATTTTAACTTTCTTGTAGTTACTACCATTCCTAGGTGCTTGAAAGGAAGCTGCATGGTATGCATACCTATAATAGCTGAGAATCTGTCTTCCTATTCCACTACATTAGCTGATAAGATGATGTTGTTTTTGCTTTTATTAAGGATTACATCTAACATGCGATTGAATTTGACTAGCGATTCCATTATTTGATTTTTATCTTTTAAAGCTTAAGTTTCAGGTTATTTTATGTAATTTTAGAACTTAAATATTTTAATTATTGAATTTAATATCGCTTACATGGGATTGGACAAAAAAATGGATGTTTTCTTTATTCTTTTGAGTAGATTATAATCATGGAAAAGTTAGGATAAATTGCTCGTAGAAGGAAAACCAAGGCTTAGTAGAGGATGGTATTTCTCTTGGTCAAAGTCACAATTCTAGCACGTAAAGTTTTTTTTGTTTCTCATGACCTTGGCCACGATCGTGACATTGGTTGTGAGAAAATAATTGCATAGATATAAACATGAATTTATAGGGTTTTAAGGGGATCCTGTAAATCTTGGAGGGGAGCCTTTGTTTTAAGGAGAAAAACTAACTAAACACTATTTTACATAAGATTTAAGCAAATCAAGAGAATTCCATAAAAAATTGACTGAAGATTCAAGCACAAAACTTCATGAGAATGGGTTGATTCCTTTTATTTCTATGATGATTATTAGATTAATTTTTATGGAAATAATCTTATTTTCTTTGAGATCTAAATAGGATGAATCTTAGACCTATTTTTTATGATTTATTCTTTGATTTAAAAAGACCTGAATTTTTTAGATTTAATCATGATCATTATCATGTTTGAGTTAGGATTTTACTAGTAATTTGAATTCAATTTTAGATTTCATATATTTTGATTGAGAAATCATTTATGTGACAATATCAACTTCATGAATAAAAAGGCTTGCATAAATTTCTATAGATAGAATTAGGTAAGTTTTTTGGGTTATATTCAAACCTAATCTACAAAATCTATTAACTAGTTAAATGTATCTTCTTAGAGTTTTAACTTAGAAGAGATTTTAATTAATCAATTAAGATGTAGAAATTATATTTCTTTAGAAATAATATAATATAATTAAAGGATTTTATTGGTCCAAGTAATTAATGAATCATTAAATTAAGATAAAAATTAAGAGCCTGTTTGGAATTGTTTTCTATTTTCTATTTTCTTGTTTTTGTTTCTAGTTTCTATTTTTTTAATTATGGAAATTGAATAAAATAGCACAAAAATAAAAAATCACAAAAAAACAACAAAAAACAACAAAAAAAAACAACATAGAAATTGAAAAAAAATGTGGCAAAAACATACAAAAATAGAAATTGAAAATAGAAACAAAAAGCTGAATCAAACGGACCATAAGCATATTAAGGTTCTAGGGATTCTTTATCTAAGTCTTATTCCTATCGATTGTTATTTCATTTTGTTAATGACCTTGGACTGTAAGTTTAATTTAATTAATAATTTAATAAAACCAATAACTCATTGTATTATATTAGATAAAAAGATGATTAATATTAATAGTTGTAATCCTTACAAGAACAATACTTATATTCATTAGACTACGATATATAATGATAGGTATACTTGCTTAGTTAATCTTAGTATTGTTTAGATCATAAACATCAAGTTTTTAACTTCATTTTTAGAGATTATAAATCTAGGAATACTTTTTTGTTAATCTAATTATTTTTGTTTTATTTTCTGTATTTATTATTTTAGAACTTCTTTTCTTAATCTTGTGTGTAGTTTTCTGAAATTTAGGTCTATGACCATAAATAAATTCGAAGAATTACTTATTCAAAACATAGAAATCTAGAGAGCATTACTTTAGAATCTAAGAGAGAAAACCTTAAGGACTTGAAGACATTTAAAAGCTTTGCAAATAAAATTACTAAACACATTAGTAAGAGAAGTTAAATAGATATCAAAGCCTACTGTGGGAGATTTATTTAGACTATCACTCATGAGGACTGAATCCACCATCGCTAGAATGAGAGTGAAGGCTAGAAATTTTGAGATTAAGCACAATTTTGAGATTAAGCCCTAGATAATCTAGATGCTTCAATAGTTTGTGAAATTTAATGAGTTGCTAGATGAAGATCCAAATGCTCATATTGCCAACTTTTTAAAGATTTACAATACTTTTCAAATTTAATCAAGTTTCAAAGGATGCTATCTGGTTGAAATTATTCATATTCATATTTAGGGACTAAGCTAAATCATGGTTGCAATCCAATCCATCAAGTTTCAATGCCACTTGGAATTATCTTTTAAAAAAGTTTTGACAATGTATTTTCCTCTATTATGACTGGTTAAGCTGAGCAATGATATAAGCTCTTTTCAACAGTGGGAGAAGCGAACTTTATATGATGTTTGGGAAAGATGAAAGAAGTTAGTGAGAAAGTGTCCACACCATGGATTTGATTTAATGATGCAAATGCAATCTTTTTAGAGTGATTTGAGTTTTGCATCCAAACAATTAATTTATTAATCTTCGTGTGGGACTATTCATTTTAAAAATCTTGAGTAGCTATAAAAACTTATTGAAAACATAACCATGAACAATTATTAGCAGGTGTAATCCCCATGGCACCCAAAAGGGGGGTGAATTGGGTATTTATAATGTTTTTAACTAATTAAAACTAGCAATCTAAATCAATTGGGAACTAAATGCAATCATTAAACCAAGATTTAACCTAAGATGGAATGAGAATGCAACTACAGAAATGAATGTAAGAAATTAAGATTTAAGACACACAATCAAAAATAAATAAAAGAGTTAAGATAAGAGAAGAACAAAAGAAAATTAAAGACGTTCACCTACCCTAAAGATAGCCTACATCTTCTTTCCAACTACTTAGTGGATCACTCTTTACTAATCAATCAAAGCAACTACAATCTTCTTATAAGGTGAAGAGTAACCATTACAATCTTACTTTCTAAGGGTGAAGAGTAACCTAACAACAATATTACTTTCTAGAGGTGAAGAGTAACCTTTACCAACTCTTTTCAAGGATAAGAGAAGCCTCGACAAATCATAAATGTCCAAGTGAATCAATTCCCCCAAATTCAAGTAACCAAATACACTTTGAAGGGTTTTTCACTCAATGCACAATTAAACTAAGGGCTTTAGCTTTCAATAAATGATATGAGTGACTGATGATAATTTTAAAAGCTTAAAAAAACTTAGTATGATAGAAATTATGGACCAAAAATGTGTATGTATATATGCAATATGACCAAATTAAGCTTAGCACAAAATCTGAACAGTTTAAGCACTCTTTGAATATATAAATTCTTAAAATGAAACTAAAAATTCCAGAGCACTCCTAACACCTTATGTGAACTAACCACAATAAATTTAAATACCTAGAAATTGATTTAAATGATGAAATTCGTGATTAAATGAAGAACATAAAAAACTGGACAATTTTTATGTTTAAGTGAACTAATACACACAAATGATGAAATAATCAACTAAAAATTCGAAACAATGATTTTTCGGACTCCTAAGAAATTAAAAAACTCGAAAATAATAATAACACACATAAAAAAATAGATTAAGCAGCTTGAAATTAGAATTAAACTTGGACCAATGAAAGAAGAAGTTATCTTGAAGTATTTGAATGTTCAAGCTCAAAGACAACTTAAACAAACCCCTAAAAAATCCAAACAAAGCTCAAACACAATGTAGAAGGCTTAAGTAAATTGAAAATTGCAATCTCACGATTTTAGAAACTGATTTTATTAGTTAAAATTGATATTCAAACTAAAAAAGTTTCAATAGAGACAATTTTGATAGATGAAGAAGTTCCAACTTGAATATGATGAAACAGTCTCTTTAAACTGTAAAAGATGGAGTTCTAGCTTTAATTTGGTGAAATAGCATTTTTTAATTGTAAAATATGGATCAAATAAACTCAAAAACATTCAAGCAAGTTTAAAACAATAATTTAGAACATATAGAAACACATTAAAGTAGTAAACGGATTGATTAAAAATGAATGTAGTGAAAATATGGGTAGCTTGAGATTTTTGAGAGATTCAGGAGGTTTGACCTGTTTTCAGAGAGTATAGAGTGTCAAAAATTTTTTTTAGAAGATATATATAATGTCTAGATGCTTAACGAGGGTTTAGGAAGGTTTAATAACCATTAGAAAGAAGACAAGAGTTAAAAACCTGAAAAAAGAAACTAGTCATTAGAGATAGCTCCTTTAATGGCACCCTCTAGATACTTCTACGATGTCGTTTACTGAAGATCAGTCCATCGTTTAGGATGCTGGAAATAAGAGGTAAAAAGACACCCTTGGAGAACACCCTTTAAGGATGATCAGCCTATTATTTTGGCTCTAAAAAACATGAAAAAGTCTCCAAACTAACTCCAACACTTTCTAAACAAGTTCCCAGTAATAATTAAGACTTAAAACAACTTTTAAATCATATATTAGGACTATATGAATGATCAAAAACCATCAAATAATTCAAAATCATGAATTAACCTTTGAATTGAGAAAAATATTCAACTTTGTCATTCCAAATGCAATGTATGATTAAATTTGATCCCTTAAATCAATTGAACATCAAGTAAAACTTACAAATATATTTGAAACAACCTATCTAAGATCTTAAAACTTCCAAATCATTTGATATTCTATTATCTTCAAATTTGACCTTCAAACTCTAAGCTATCCATATTGAATTCTTCTTGAAACATACCTATCTTTGAAATTAACATCATAAACTTAAATCATTAGTAATCAAACATGTTTTGTTATCATGAAAATTAAGATTGGAACCTCTCTTGGTTTAACAATCTCTCCCTTTTTTATGATGACAAAACATGTGATATTATGATAAGAATAAAACATATTCTAACAATCACATTTATATATTCCAACTAATAAATTCATAACATAAGCATAATGTGATCATAAACTACCGATTCCAACCTAAGCTCCCCCTTAGTTTATACAACAAAAGCTCCCCTAAGTTCATGCATTTATGTATTTTAAGAAGCTCCCCCTAAATGTATGCATTGACATATAATATATGTACGAGCAATTGGTCATTAAAGGGACACACATAGGCATATACCCTTAATGATTAACTTCACTTTAATGATAGGCATAAACATCACACAAACACAACAACTATCACACATATCACACATATTTCTCCCCCTTTTTGATATCATCGAAAAGATTAAAAAACATGCATAAAAAGTACAAATAAAAGAGAAAGACATGCATAAGAGACTTTTAAAAAAAATAGAAAAGCATGTATAGATACAAATAAGGGAGAAAAAGCATTTAGAAACATATAAACACTTAGAAATTATAAAGATGCACCATCAATCATGCCTAATTCTCTTCTAATCATGCAAAACCTATCTTCATTCATTGGTTTAGTAAATATATCGACCAATTGATGATGTGAATCCACAAACTCCAATTTAATATCACCATTATGCACATGATATCTTATAAAATGATGCCTTATCTTAATATACTTAGCTATTGAATTTTGAATTAGATTCTTAGTTAGGCAAATGGCACTAGTGTTATCACACCTAATAGGAATAGTGGTCATTTCCATGCCATAATCTTTAAGTTGTTACCTAATTCAAAGAACTTGTGCATAATAACTACTGGCCTCTACATATTCTGTTTCGGTGGTAGATAAAGCAACCGAATTTTGCTTTTTGCTAAACCAAGATACTAATGCATGACTAAGAAATTGACAAGTACTGGGAGTGCTCTTTCTATCTAACAAACTACAGGCATAATCCACATCTGAATAACTAATATTTCAATAAATGCATTTCTAGGATACCAAAAACCTAAATATGATGAACCAACCAAATATTTCAATATTATTTTCATAGCTATTAAATGAGACTCTTTTGGGTTTAATTGAAATATAGCATATAAGTATACAATAAACATAATATCGGGTCTACTAGTGGTTAAATATGATAAGCTACCTATCATACCTCGATATTGCTTAACATCCAATGACTTACTCTCTTCATCTTTGTCCAATTTGGTGTAGACGCTAATGGGTATGCCAAGTGGTTTGTTTTGATTCATTCTGAATCGCTTGAGTAACTCTTTTGTATATTTTGCTTGATTAATGAAGATTCCATCTTCATTTGCTTGATTTGAAGTCTAAGGAAGAAATTTAATTCTCCCATCATGCTCATTTCAAATTCCCTATTCATAGACTTTACAAATTCTTGACATAAAACATCATTAGTAGCACCAAATATTATATCATGCGCATAGATTTGAACAATTAGCAAACCGTCATTATTTTTCTTTGTAAACAAAGTAATATCAACTTTTCCTTTAATAAAACCATTTTGAAGAAGAAAAGAGCTTAATCTATCATACCACGCTCTAGAAGCTTGTTTCAAACAATACAGAGCTTTAGAAAGTTTGTAAACGTACTTGGGTGCATCATGAGTTTCAAATCTGGGAGGTTATTCTACATACATCTCTTCTTAAATAACACCATTTAAAAAAGCACTTTTAACATCCATCTGTTAAATTTTAAAACCCATATAAGAAGCAAAAGCAAGAAAAAGCCTAATAGCTTCTAATCTAGCCACGGGTGCAAAGGTTTCCT
>JAOXYD010218425.1:0-19310 GCA_028565735.1 Pinacopodium congolense
GGATCGACCCTGACTTGCCCTAGCTACTTAGTTAGGTAGGTTAGGTAATTTTATTATTTGGTAGCTTACGACGAGCTCACCAGTAAAGGAGAAAGGCAAGGAGATAGTTGAAGAAAAGGTAGAAGAGAAGTCATATATGCCACCACCACCTTAAAAGCCTAAAATTCCATAATAATAAAGGGTGAGACAACATCAAGTACATACTCAATTCTCCAAATTCTTGGAGAACTTGAAGAAGCTTCAAATTAATTTGTCCTTGGTGGAGTCACTAGAGTATATGCCCAAGTATGTGAAGTTTCTCAAGGACATATTGAAGCACAAACGCACTTGGGAGGACAGCCAAATGGCAACCTTAATGGAGAATTGTAGTTTGAGCATCTCAAGTGCAATGTCGTCTAAACTACAAGACCCAGGGAGTTTTACCATCCCATGTATTGTTGGCAGTTTTGAAATTTTCAAATGTTTATATGATTTAGGTGAAAGTATTAACTTGATGCCTTTGTCTATTTTTAGGAACTTGGGGTTAGGAGATGTCAAGCCAACATCCATACTCATCTAACTTATAGACCAATCCATCAAGAGGACATATAGGGAAGTAAAATATTTTTTAGTAAAAATGGACAAATTTATAACTCTTTTTAATTTTTTGTATTAGAATTTGAAGCAGATAGGAATTGTCCATTGATTTTAGGTAGGGCCTTTTACAAATACTGCCTGGTAGGGCTTTAGTTGATATGCATAAAGGAAAATTGGTTTTGAGGATTGGTGATGAGATGGTTGAATTTAATATGACCAAAACTTTCAAGAAGCTAGTGGAAGGTAATGGTTGTATAAAGATTGACATTGTGGATGATTGTCTAAAGGAGGTTTAGGAAGTCTTTGAAGTGCATAGGGACGAGAGTGTGGAGCATGAAGAGTTATGTAGAGAGGCTGAACAAGAAACACTACAGAGAACAGATGATCCCATACCCCCTACATTATGAAGCCATCCAAATTAGAATAAAACCCTTACCTTCCCACTATAGATATACCTTTCTCGGTAAGGACCACACCTTACCCATCATCATATCTAACCAATTGGATTTTGAGCAAGAAGAAATAGTGGTAGAGACTATTAAGAAGAGGATGAAAGCCATGGGATGACAAATTTATGATATATGTGGAATTATCCCTAATGTGGTGATGCATAGGATTAACCTTGAAGAAGGATGCAAAATGGTTGGTGAGAGGCAAAGAAGGTTAAATCAAAACATGAAAGAAGTTATGAAGAAGGAAATGGTAAAGCTCTTACATGTAAGGATCATCTATCCCATTTTTTAATAGCAAATGGGTGAGTCCGGTACAATGTGTGCCTAAGAAGGGAGGCATGATGGTGATGGAGAATGACAAAGATGAAAAGATTTCCATTACGAACATTACCGATTGGCAAGTGTGCATTGACTATAGAAAGCTCAATTTAGCCACCGAGAAAGATCATTTCCCCTTTTCATTTGAGGACCAAATGATTGAGAGGGTGGCTGGGCATGCTTTTTATTGCTTTCTTAATTGGTATTTTTGGTGTAATCAAGTGTTTATTTATATACAAGACTAAGAGAAGACTACTTTCACTTGCTCGTATGGGACTTTTACTTATAGGAGGATGCCTTTCGATCTATGCAATTCACCTACCACATTTAAAAGGTGCATGATGGAAACCTTCACAGATATGAATTAAGACTTCATACAGGTATTTATGAATGACTTCTCTATTTTTTGAGACTCTTTTGACCATGGCTTATTTAACCTTGATAGAGTGTTACAAAGATGCAAGGAGTCTCATATAGTTTTGAATTGGGAGAAGTTTCATTTCATGGTCCAAGAGGGAGTTGTATTGGGCCATAAGATCTCACACAAAGGAATTAAGGTAGATTGAGCTAAGATAGAAGTAATGGAAAAGCTCCCACCTCCTAGCAATATCAAGGGCATCTGAACGTTTCTTGGTCATGCAGGATTATATAGACAATTCATTAAGTTCTTTTCTCTTATATCTAGACCCTTAACTAACTTGTTAGTTAAAGATGTGCCTTTTGAGTTTAATGATAATTGTTTAGATGCTTTTGGCAGGTTAAAGAAGGCACTTAAAACAAAACCTATTTTAACTTCGCCGTAATGGTCACTTCCCTTTGAGATTATATGAGATGCAATTGACCACACCATTGGTTATATACTTAGGCAGTGAAAGAAGAAGAGTTTACATGCATTCTAGTATACAAGCAAGACCTTGAAGGGGGCTCAATTAAATTACACAACTACAAATAAGGAGTTACTTGTAGTGGTATTTACTTGTGAGAAATTTTATTCTTATCTTTTGGGTTTAAAAGTTATTTTTTGTTATAGATCATACTACATTGCGCTATCTTTTTGTTGTGTTGGTTAGATGACTTTAAAACTATGAATGATTTTGAAACGATTTTACTTTGAAAACCAACAGAAATAAGGCGAGTGCACCTATCGCAAAAGTAATATAATCGAGTAAATTTCAGGCTTTGAATGTCGAACCCACGGGAAAGATTTGCTTAATTACTTCGTTGATCAAATTACAATTGGTTAGAAAAAACTAGACAATTTGATTAAAATTCTGAAAATTGCTAAAACTAGACTAACTTGGCTTAAACACTTCAAAATTGATTTTTAATTGCTTATGAAAAATTCTGAAAATTACCAAATGTCTAAATTAGCTAAGGATTAGATGATTGATGATTGATGATTGAATTGAGCATTAAAACATATTTTAGGTCTGATTAAAGTTCCTTTACAAAATCAATGCAAAGTTATGGTTAAGACTTTGCTTTTTCTCCATTTAATATTTTCTGAAGTTTGGTTATGCTTTAAATCAAGGTAATGGGATTTAATTTAAAAAAGGTGAGTTTTGTAAAATTAATCTGAGATCTCTAACTTTGACAAAAAATCTAGGTTTGGTCCTGCAAGGATTGGTTTAGGTTGTTTATTAATTTTTCTAACAATTTAAGATGATTTCTCATACTTAACTTGTGTTTAAAAGTAATCTTAAGTGGCCAGTCCAAAATTAGTTTGATTAAACATTCAATAAACAAAATACATAATCATTAACATGCCTTTAAGCTCTCTTAAATCATACAAACATCAATCCTTAGCAAAAGAAATGGTTAGCCACAAATTTGCATAAAAACATACAAGATATGCATTTTATAAAACATACTTTGATAGATATGAAATTAAGATCTTAAATGTAAAATTTAGATGTTACAACAAATCCCAGAAAGACTTCTAGATGTTTCTTCAACTCCTCACTTGATTATGGACTCCAGCAAAGCTCTAACTCATTAAGATCTTATAGAAAAATCAAGAACATTCATGGATATAAGCATAAAAACATCAACCTTGATTAATTTGAAAAATAGAACAAAATAAGAAATAATCTGAGTTTAGAAACCCCTTTAGATGATGACTAGACTCAAATACGAGTCTTAACAATTAGCTCCAATATTCAAAAACTTATAAATACACTCAAAACTTTGAATACAAGGTGTTTGAAGCTAGGAACTAAAAGAAAAACTATGGTGAGAGAAGAAGAATTCCCCCCAGACTATGGCAGAACTATTCTCCCCTCATCTCTGTGTTTTTTATGTAGGTTCTTGAAAGTTTTCAGGACCTGGAGAGCTCCCACTTAGTGCCAGCAAACAAAGGCATTGATTAGCAATATGCCAAAGCAGCAATCTTGGAGATTTGAGGTTGATATTATTGACTATGGCTATTAACGACGCCCTACCTCTAGTCAACGGCACCCTAAGAAGATGCTGTTAATACTCAACTATAGCACCCATTAATGACCCATGTTCTTCCATTAATGTGACCCTGACAGGGGGCCGTTAATGGACAGAATTAAAGTGAATTCTTCAAGTTTTTGCTCCAATCTTCACCTTCAAGCTCCATCCTACAAATTAAACATAATAACATATAAATTTAACAAGTAAGCACTAAATTAGTGGTCATAATTTAACAAATTAACCATTAAAACTCTATCAATTTGACCCCTAACACTTTTCATAAAGAATGATGATAAATCTCGACTCATTTAATGGGTGCTTTTACTTCAACAATTCAACATTGATATTAAAGATAAAAAAAGGAGTAGAAAATTTTTTAGCAGACCACATATCGAGACTTAAAGGGAGGCATCATAATGAAGAAGAGGAAATCGAGGAAAGCTTCCCTAATAAAGCTCTAATGATAGTAGAAAATCCTTTTCGTCTTTTTTTTGTGGATATTGCAAATTACCTTTTAGGTGGTATTCTTCCCCCTGACCTCTCACATCAACAAAGAAAGCCTTTCTTAATACAATGCGCTCGCTACATTTGGGATGAACCTGTGTTATATAAAATATGTGTTGATAGTTTGATTCATAGGTGTGTCCCTCAAGATGAAATGCCTGAAATCTTGACTCAATGTCATAGTTCAATTTATGCAGGACCATTCTCATCTTCCCTAGGTAACTCTTATATATTAGTTGGAGTTGATTATGCTTTTTGGTGGGTTGAGGCAGTAGCTACTCCAACCAATGATGGCAAGGTGGTGCAAAAGTTCATCAAGAAGATATTCACTAGATTTAGGGTGCCTAGAGCCATCATAAGGGATTGAGGGAGTCATTTTTGCAACAAACCCTTTAGGCTCTCTTGAAGAGATACAATATTCATCATAGAGTGCCCACTCCTTAGCATCCCCAAACAACTGGCCAAGTGAAGGTAGTGAATAGAGAGTTAAAGAAAATTTTGAAGAAGGCAGTGAGCACCTCAAGAAGAGATTGAGCTTTGAAGTTAGATGATAGCTTATGGGCGTATCGAACAACTTTCAAAACACCTATAGGGGTAGCCTCATATCGACTTGTCTATGGAAAGACTTGAAATTTACGAATAAAGCTGGAACATAGGGCCTATTAGGCAATTAGAAAGTTAAACATGGATTGGAAACCAGCTGGTGAATAGAAGTTGTTACAAATTGATAAATTGGAGGAGCTAAGTTATAATGCTTTATGAAAAGGGTGAAGAAATGGCATGATGTTCACATAAAGAAGAAGGAATTTAACACTGGAGACTTGGTGTTTTTATTCAACTTAAAGATTTGGTTATTTCTTGAAAAGCTCAAGTCAAGATGGAACAGCCTTTTTAAGGCACTTAAAGTGTTTGATTATGGGGATCTGGAGTTAAAGAACAACAAAGGTGAACCTTTCAAGGTCAATGGGCGCTAAATAGGGTTGTTTAAGTCCCAAGAATTATCATTTAAGTGAATATAAATCATGTTATTTTGTTTAATGTGAGGCCTTAGATGTGTATATCTATGGTTATTTCTAGAAATGTGTGAAGTATGAGCATGTATAATATCATTATGTCTAAGGTGATTCCTAGATATGCATATTTGGGATTTTGTGTTGCTATTGTTATATTCATGCATGTGAGTATTGTAAACATATATCATATCATTTTATCTAACATGAGATTTAAATGAATAAGGATGCATGTAAAAGTTATGCCTATTTCTACTTTAATGTTTTGTGATCTAGGTAAATGATTGAGGATGTGGATTTGCATAAATTTTATTCCTATTTATATCATATACTCTACATCTAGACTTTGAATTATATATAATTTCATGGAACTTTCCCTTTACTTGGACCTAGAAGATGTTGCACTATGCTCATATAAAGATTTAGGAACATGCATATCATGCAAATTTGGCATCTGTTAGTGTTCTCCTATAAGTAAAATCTAAGTCATGCCTATCATTACAACACCTTTAGGCTTCTAACATTCTTTCTTTTTTTTTTTCTCCTTATAAATTTAGCTAAAGACTTTTTGAAGGATTTGACCTTCTTTTTCAAAGTCTTATTTCATGCAACAATTTCTCCATATCATTATTATGCTTGGCAATAACAACAATCTTGGATTCTAACATGTCATGCATTTTATTTTTGAAATTATCATTTTCTATCTAAGTTTATTAAAAAAATTTCTATCTAATTTACAAAATAAAAGTTGCAAAGAAACTAGCTCCTTTTTATAAGTATTCCACCATTTTTCTAATTTAAGGATTCATATCATTTACGACTTTGGTGGGAATAAAAATCCATTAAAAATAATATCTTATATGTATGCCCTATGGAACCCAAGTTAAGGGGAATTGGGGATCTAAAACGTTTTTGCTAAATTAAACTAACTAAACAGTCTAGGCCAAATTTAGCTATATGAGTCACTAAACCAAAATTCAACCTATAATAGAATTGATATGCTTATGTCGATTCAATCAAATGAAAATCAAGCATAAGTGCATAAAATTAAAGAGGATAAGGAAAGAGAGAAACACTAAGATTTATAGACACTCACTTACTTTAAATATGTACTATGTCCTCTCTCCAAATACTTGTTAGAAAATTCATTAGAAAGTCAATAACAAGTACAATATTCTTCTAGAGTGAAAACTAATCCTTACGAGACACAATATTCTTGTTAAAGGTGAAGAGAAACTTGTGACAAATCCTTTTTTTAGGCAAAGAGAAGCCTTTACAAGACAACCCATCTAATTGATGCAACAATTCACTTACAAGTAACAGTATAAAAGCTAAAGAGATGTTTCGCTTAAAGGTCAATAAACAAAGGGCTCTAATACTTTCACAAGTGACATAAATAATCAATAAGAATCTTAAAAATATAAACAAACTAAATATGGCATATTTAAAGTGGTAAAAACCTAAATATATAATGAATGATGGAGTGAAAAATAAAATGCACCAAATCTTATGATGGAGTGAAAAATGAAATGCACCAAATCTGGATAGATTTGAGAAATATGATTATAAATGCTTCCAAACACCAAACTAAGCCTCTAAAAATTCACTTAGATGCATAATAAAACCCTTGAGACTTAAACAAGCATAATGTAGCAATTTGGAAGCAATAAATTCGAATTAAAGCACTTCAATATGTGGATGAATGATAGAACATGCAAAACTGGATAGTCATGATGTTTCTTATTTAATGACATTGAATATAATAATATAAACACTTGATAATGCAAAACATTGATTAATGGAACTCTTAACCACTGAAACAAACTAAAGAAATACATTTGAGCACCAGAAACATATTAAGATTATGAAAGATGGGATTAAATCAAGAGTAGTAATAATAGTTAAAATTTTAATATATATATATACATATATATGTAAGTTTAAACTTGAAACTAACGAAATATGCACCCTAAAATGCAAAACTTTGATCAATAAATCTCTTGAACCCTTACATAAATTAGGAAAAACCAATTTGAATTCCTTAAAACATATTTGAATGATGAAAAATGAGATTGAATCAAGAATAGTAAGCATGGTGGCAACTTTGAGGTGTCTGGGATTTTAAGCTTGTGAGATTGATTAGAGTGCATAAAGTGATGATAAAAATGTCTAGAACTAATATATATAATGTTAGGAAGTTATTCTATCCATTTATGGAAAATTAGAGCCATTGGGCTTGTCAAAATGCTGGGAAACACGTTTTGCCTAAAGAAACTAGTTGATGTAACATGTTGGTTGTTCGGTTAATAGATCTAGGAAGGCCAGTCGACTAGTGCTTCTAGCCAGTTTACCGATGGATTTATAAAATGAATAACAAGTTTTAAAGATTTAATCCAACTTGTTTTAAAAATTTATAAACTACTTTCTTTCATTTTAAATTAATTTAAACAAGTTATAAATAATTCATTGTGTGTTATTAAACATTAGGTGAAACATTTTAAAATGTAATATCATTTGATGTATAAATCAATTAATTCGTTATGTTAAACTTTGAAATTAACATATACTAATAACATTATGAACCACTGTAAAGGTGTTCTTTTTGCATTAAAAATAATGTACATAGGTCATAAAACACATTTTAACAATTTTTAAGTTCTACTATGATTTGAAAACTATAAACCCAAATTTTGACTCTTAAAGTAAAAATATATGCAACCTTTAATATAGAAAATGCATAAATGCATACTTAGAGCCCTTTAATGAATTGAAACTTAAAATAAAACTTACATATGAATTATAAATTATCAAACAATGTCTTGAAGCTACTATATCCCTTGTTTTTCCATCATCTTCAATTTTTTCCTTCAAGCTTCAAGATTTTCATATTGACTCATCTATTTAATAAACTGATCCTTCAAACTTTCATAAAAAACTTAAATCATTAGTAACAATTATGTTTTTTCATCATAAAAACCAAGATTAGAACCTCCATTTGTTCAAAACTGTATAACTACACTTTTTTCCCAAGAAAAAATCCCATCCTCATTTTCTAATATAAAAAATAATTTCCATCAGAAAATAGAACATTAATAATAATTTTACCATCTTGATTTGATAAAATAACCAAATTTATCATTGTAGATCTTTACTCACAAATTTTATTGTAAATTATATGTGCAAAGTGAGACTAGGTCTAATACCAAATGTGAGCTCTAAATGGCTCTAGAGGGGGTGAATTAAGTTTTAAACTTAAAACCTAAACCATTTTTTTGTGAACAATGCAACCTCTAACCAAAATTCAAATTACAGTGATGATGATGATGATGCCAATAAAAAAATAATGTGATTAAAATTCAAGCAATTCAAGAATAATCACAATAATAACTAAGGAAAGGAGTGAATAGAAAAGAGAATATATAACTGATTTTTACAAAACTTCAACAATTATCCTTTTTATAGATGTACACTCTCCAAAATCACACATGGACCTTTTTAGGGTGAAAATAAACCCTTACAAATATTCTTACCAAGGATAAAGAGAAACCGTACATTTTTACTTTCCAATGGGTGAAGTGTAACTTAATAAAATCCTACTTTAAGGTAAAGAGTAACCCTTAGCCAAAATCTTAAAAAATAAACTAAGTATAATAACACCCAGGCTCTGTCTTGAATAGAAAAACACTCAAGGAGCTAATTAAACACAATAAATCTAGCTAATGCTTTAACCTATGAAAATCAACTCTTAATAATCCCAAAAACTCATTCAAACTTTTTCAAGACTTATTAACATTCATGAAGATTGTTTAAACACCCTTAAGAAACTTATTTATAGCCTTGTTAATCTCAAAAACTTGTTAGAAGCTCTTCCTAGCTATTGGAAGTTAAACTAAAAAACTAGTTAGAAGCTCTTCTTAGCTGTTGGACCCATGAAAAATATTATTACATAATAGTTAATACTAGTTGTTATCTGTCTACGGCCTTAACTGGTCGATCATTAAATTGCTTTGGTTAACAAGTGCAATAGATTGATAAACTAGTCTTCTTAAAATCTATATTGACTGACCATTGACACAAGACTAGTCAACCAGTCAACTTAAGCTTTAGATTTTGTAGATTTTACAATTGATTCAAACTGAATATAATCATTCGAAATCAAATCCTTTAAACTAAAAAAAATTCAACTAAGATTCAAATGTTAACCATAAAGATTTTAGTGACCAGGACTTTTCATTTTAAGTAAAAAATTCAAAATTTCTTGATTAATGAAACTTTATATATAAATTTAAACTTTTTATTCAAAAATTAATTCTAGTGAACGTCCAAATATAAAAAAATAGTTCCTTTCACTTGAATACCAATTCACATAACTTTCGAAACTTTTCCTAAGTATTTTTAAGAACTGAGAACTTCTAATTTAATTTAAAATTAAAATATATCTTCACCCATAGAAATTTATGCACTTTATCAAAAAACATATGCAATTTAAAAAATTTTCAAAAAAATCCAACTTTGTACAAACATCTTAAAGCCATTTTTCTCATCAAACTTTGACTTAAACACACTTAAAATCTTCCCCTAAGTCATTTCATTAATCAAGAAGATTTTTCGTAAGCCCTTTCACAAAATTCCTGTTGGTTGTGAAACATTATACGCATAATTCCTAATAAGTCATGCTTATTCAAAGTTTGATCAGAATGTAATTAAAATACACACAGGAAGATCCCTTAAGATCATTAAGAAGATCAAGAAAATAATTACAATACGAAATTGAAAATGTCAACCTATTAGGCCTTAACTTTATCGTCCTTGATCTCATCTCCTATTTGCTCTTCATTTCAATCCCTCTGGAACTTCAATTTCCATTCAAAATACTTCTTTTTCGGGCTCCAATATGAGTTCTTGACTATTGTTCAAATTAATATCTTTAAAAGAAATTTTAACATAAATAAACTATTAGTAACAAATATTAAAAGTCTATGGCACTCAAGAGATGGGTGAATTAAGTGTTTTAAAAATTTTCTCTAAACTGTCAACTTAAGCCACCTAAATCAATTCGAACTAAATGCAATCCCTAAATCAATATTTAACTTATATGAGATGCCAATGTATATGCGAAATAAACCAGATTCAAGTAATTATAAATCCAACACCATATACAAATAATTAAAAAAGATAGGAGAAAGAAGGATACATAAGCATTAATAAAGGTTTGACTAACCCACTTTAGCCTAGTCCTCTCCCAACACATTTGATGTTGGAGTTTTCATTATAACCGATAGACTTATCATGACCTCACCAAATAATAAAATACCTAACTACCAAACTAACTATGTAACAAGGAAAGTCAAGGTCAATCCCAGAGAAAGTTAGTAGTGTTTCTAAGATTCATAAGGTTGAATTACAAGAAAAAAAGAAAAGAAAACCCCTGGATTCTAATGACTTAAACTAAACAAAAAGATGGATAACAAACACAAAGTGAAAGATAGTAAATAAATAATAAAAATGAAAGGCTGGGTGAAAGTTAT
This sequence comes from Pinacopodium congolense, assembly GCA_028565735.1. NCBI lineage: Eukaryota > Viridiplantae > Streptophyta > Magnoliopsida > Malpighiales > Erythroxylaceae > Pinacopodium > Pinacopodium congolense. The sequence goes on from JAOXYD010218425.1 coordinate 10,828, forward strand.
TTCTGGGATTTAGGACTTATAATTTATCATTGAAATATATAGATTGTCACTATCCTAAGAAGCTAGCCTATAGATCCAAACAAGCTCTTGAATCCTAAGTTCCTCAAACTTTAGATTAATCAAGCAAGCTCTAAAAGTATCCATAACTATGTAAAAAATTAGAAAAAGCTCTTTAGATTTAATGGTATAACAACTATAAACACTAGAGAACAAATAGCCCAAGCCATACTCTCATAAGCTTGGATTGTATAACTTAGATAATTGGAATCCTAGATTAATTAGTTAAGTTCAACAACAAAACCAATTAACCTATTTTTATTTGTTTAAATCACTAGCACTATTAAGTATTACAAGCTTATTCCTAGCAACTGAACTAGAAATTATACCTAGGGTATTCAATCCTATGTAGAAATCCATAATTCATGTCACTTAACTAGAATTCTAATTTAATCTTGACCTAAAACACAATGCCCAATCCATTCTTAATCAATTCTCACAATTATTCATCCAAAATCCCTGTTATACCTTCCAACCTAAGCAAAACTAAGCTAACATTATGAAATTAACTAAAACAATTGATAAACAGCCAATAAACAAACTAAAATATAGTAAATAAAGGATGGAAATAAAAGAACAAGTTGCTGGAAAATTAAATAAAGCAATCCATTGATAAAAATCTCAATTTTATATAGTAAAAGGCATAAAACATAACCCAAATCTTATAGCTAGGAAAGCATTAAACTAAGGAACTAAATGAAAGCATTCGAAAATAAGATCATAAAGCAGTTGGAATATAAAAATAAATAACAAAATCTAATGGAAAATGTAACTTAAACAAAGGAACAATGGAAAAAACAAAACAAAACCAAGGAGAAGCCAAGAAAAACATTACGAACCATCATCCAAGGAGAGCTCCGAAAACATTAGTATCGCTTGCCAAGAAAGGTCTTCTCCAAGGTAACTTATACTCTTTTAAAATGTTTTTGCTCTTGTATTCCTTAATTAAGTTTTTGTTCCTGCCTCCTATATATGTGAAGCTCTCCCCTATTAAGCTTTTTAAAGCTTTTTGTCTCATTCCCCTTTTAGGGCTTCATGCCAAGCGAAGCCATCCTTTTTGCCCTTCTTATGCATTTCTTGTTTTATAATTTTTAGCTACTCCTAGAAAGATTTTTTTCCTCTTCCTTATAAGCTTTACTTTTAATGTCTTAAAATACAAAGACACGTGTCTTCATTCTAAGCCACCCACCTAAGAAAGCTCTTAGCTTTAAACATTTTTTTTCTTTTTTAACATTTTTTTTAATTTTTGCATATGGCTTAAAAGAATAAATCGTGCATCCTTTCATTGAGCTATCCCTTAATTTTTTTTTTCAAACGCCTCCTCCCTTGGAAAGCCACTTTAAAATTATTTTTTTATTGCTCTTTTATATAAGAAAATGTGACTTTCTCATCTAAGAAAGCTTTTTGTCTTCAACACCTCATGCCTTTTGCTTTTATGTTACCATCCTTTATAGCTTTTCTCTTCCTCTTATTTCATAATCCAAAATTCATCCAATAGAAGGGTAACCAGTTCATTAATCATATTATAACATAAATTAATCATTTTTTAACCAATTGAAGAGGAACCCAACACAAATCTTCCTTTCATAAGGGTCAAAAGCAACCATTTAACTAAAAAGAAAATTCAACAATGTCATTCTCACAATTAAGCCCCACAATCACTCTCTAAATTCAAGCTCTCAAATCTCAACACAATGGACACTAATCAATATGTTAGCTCAATCAAAACTAATGCAAAAAGGGGCTCAAACTATAATTGATGCATAAATAACATTCAACACACTCTTTAATGTTCATTTAAGAATAGAGGAATATTTAGCTAATAATTTTCAAGATAAAGAAGAGCTTCATACACAATAAGCAAAACCAAAAATTCAAAATACCATTTGAACACATAAAATACACCTTTTAATGGGGTTTCAGTTTAAGCTCAATGAACAAAAATTTCCTAAGCTTTCAAAAATGAAATTTATAATGAATGAAACTTTTGAAACGTAAACAAACTAAAAATTTTTAATTTGAAGAACAAAAATTAGATTTGAAACTTGAAGAATAAAGATGAAAGATGAGGAACTAAAAACTTGACAACTTTGATTTATATGATTTTCTATGCTCAAAACTTCAATGTAATTGGATAAATATTAAAAAAAATATTACGTATAAACCTTATTTATAAGGTTAAGAATCTAACATACTCATTAGGTGAGCTTAATAATCATTGAAAACACAAAAATCAATTAAAAACTGAAAGTTCAAAACTAGTCGTTATGTTATCAAGACATTATCTTGGATTTCCAGGGCCATTAATGCCATCGTTAACCTCTTCAAATGACTCATGTTATTGTTTTATGTAGGACTATAACAATGGATTGAATGACTATAACGGACCCATGACATTAGTCTTTAATGAATATAGTTAAGGCAATTGCAAACACTTTAAAACTTGATCAAAACATTACTTTACACTTTTTCCTAATATGAAATGCAATTCCAACTAAATTTTAAAAATTCCCTAACATGATTTTAGACACCAAGATTTATCAAAGAATTCAAAAATAAAAATATGTATTGAATTATAATAATTAAAACTCATTTATAAACTTTGTTTTCAAACTAATTCCAAATAGTTCGTAAGCATATCAAGACCTTTCAAAACAATTCTTTCACTTAAAAAATAATTTAAACAAGTTTTAATTAAATTATAAAAGGATTTTAGATGCCATGACATTTCAATTAAGCTAAAATGCCACATATTCTTGATTATAGATATTTAAACACTTGGATACTATTCCATTAGCCTTCAAAGTTATAAAAACTTTTATCAACACATCAAATGCCAATTTTCACATAAATCTTTACTCAAACACATTAAAAACTCATTAAAAATATTTCAAAACACTTTTGACACATCAAAAGGCCTTATTTAAAATAATTCACACATTTATTCTTAATTATGCAATTTTATATTTGTATGCTATTATAAATTCATAATTAATATGTAAATACAATAAACAAATTCAACCAAATTCTAAAAATTTTTCCATTCTTCTAAATGGAAATAGCCATACAAATATTACAAGAAATTACAACTATTTATTACAATTGGTAATCTTTTTGCATTTAGAAGTTTCCTCCACCTCATAATAGCACATTCTAAACATTTAACCAATTCATCAAAATTTAAACCTACTTTTAAAATATTATTCTCATCATCATTGGAGTTGAGCTACAAAGTACCTCATTGCTTTCATTTATAGCATTTCATGATGATGGAACTTCTTCCACAAAAGCTACAAGGCATACAATTGGAACTTCTTCCTCTTCTTTGAATTTTTCCACCTACTTCATTTTATCTTGGGCTTTTTCTTGTCCATTCATATTTTCTTTAGCCTCTTCAACATCATTTCCACCTACAAAATTTTCTCCAATCTACTCCAAATATCATTAGCCGAAGCACACATTGAAACTTTATCTAATATGATCCTATCTAATACATTATATAAGATATGCATGGCTCTTTCATTTAAAGATGTAACTTCTTCTTTATTTTAAAATCCATGAAAGCCATTTGAAATAAAATCCCACAAATATAAATCTTGCCTTATAGAAAAAAATTAAAATCTAATTTTCCATTCAAATAAATCATTTCCACAAAACATTGGTTGCCTATGACCATCTAAACCCTCTTTACCAAAGCAAGGTGTCATTTTTAATATTTACTCATAATATCGTTAGAAATTTTGCAAATATGAGACCAAAACTCTTATACTAATTGTATGCCCTATAGAACCTAAGAAGGGTTAAATTGGGGGTTTAAAAATTCTTTCAAAATTAAACCAACTAAGTAGCCTAGGGCAATTTTGACGATATGAATCAGTAAATCAAAATTAAACCTAGATGGAATGATATGCTTATGTTAAGATCAAACAAATTAAATCAATTGAAAATCAAATATAAGAGCATAAAATTTAAGAGGATAGGGAAAGAGATAGACACTAAGATTTATATAGGTTTGTGTACCCAAAGATAGACTATGTTCTCTCTCTAACTATTTGTTGGAAATTCACTAAAAACGTATGCCCAAAGATAGACTACGTCCTCTCTCTAACAACTTGTTAGAAATTCACTAAAAACTAATCTTACTTTAAATGGATGAAAACTAACCTTTATAATAATCTTATTTACAAGGTCACGAGGAATCTTTACAATATTACTTTAAGGGTAAAGTGTAACCCAACAATTTTGTTCACAAGGGTCAAGAGGAACCCACTAAATAATCTTGAATACTAAGGGTTAAGAGGAACCTATCAATCATACTTTCCAATAAGTGAAGAGTAACCCTATCAAATACAACCAAAATATACAATATTTTTTTCTACAAAAAAAACTCCAAATTTAGTTTAATAAAGCCTCAACTCAAGTTTATATAACTTACAAAAACTTTAATCAAAATCAAAGCAACATAAGGGCCCAAATGCTCATATATAGCATACAACAATCCAATTCAAATTTAATAATCACAATAACTAAAACCTTGTTTTCATAGGCTAAGAGTAACCTATCAAATCTATTTTAATGGAAAAAAGCATCCCCAAACACAATTAGTAACAAGCACAAACAAATCTCCCAATATTAGTAACAAAAATACACCTGAAATAGGGTTTCAATGAAGCTTAAACTATATAAATGAGTTTGAAACTTCTAGAGGCAAAATAAAATTATGAAAAGTCTCCATACTCCTCAGTAGATCATACAAAATCAAAATAAAGAAACAAAAATGAAATTATAGCATTAAAAAATCATATTTAAGCAAGATGTACACAAGTTGTCAAAACATGCAGTCGTAACATTCTAGCTTAAAAAATCAAGTTTAACCAATCAAAGAGCATGATATCATCATAAAAAACCTACTGAATATTAGTCTGTCAGTTAAAAATAAATCAAAATAATAAAAATGAAATTAATGCTTCAAGAATACAAATTAAAACAGGAACACAACAAGAACATGCTAAAGTATCAAAATATAAGTTGTCAAACTTTCAACCATACAAACAAATGACTCTAACCTTTTTTAATCACGAAAACATGTTATAAAACTTCTTAGAAGATAGTGAAACACAACTACAATAGATTTATGCAATTTTTAATAGCAAAAATTAGATTTAGATAGCTAAAGATAAGTATGAATGATGGAGCATTTAAATCTGGACAATTTAGAGCATACACTGAAAATATAAATTCTTAAAAATAAAACCAAAATTTATAAAACACTCTTGACACCTTGAAAAAAGTAAAAACAAAAAATTTTCACACCTAATAACTGATCTTGGTAGCTAGAATTTAATTTACACAAGAATAGAAAAATAGAGAAAGTTTTAGTATATCTAAAGGTTTGGGCTATAAATAAAATAAATAGGCTTCTAAAAGCTCACCAATTTGAAAAAAAAAACTCTAGAACACTTAAAATAATAGAAAACAACAGTTTAGCACAACAAATAATGGATTAAAATAGCAAGAGCCATTATTAAATCTAGAACAGAAAGAACATAAACAAAAAGTGTAGAAATAGTTTTGATATATGTATGAATGAATATAAGCTTATACCTAACGAAATAAGCATCCTAAAATATAAAACTTTGTTAAAAAAACCTCTTAAAAACTTTTTTAAAAATAAAATACTAATTTTTTACACCTATAAATGGACTAAAGTAGCAAAATTCATGATTAAATTAAGAATAGAAAGTGTAGAAACCAAAAGTGTTGAAATAGTTTTGATATATGTATGAATATAAGCTTATACCTAATTAAATCCAAACCTATACATTCGAATAAAAGCTCAATACAACTCTTGAGTATCCAAAAGAACTAATAACAATAATTTTATAGCTATAGAAATGAGATTGAAACAAAATAAAATACGAGAAATAGAGATGAAGTAATGAAGAGAAAAATTTGGACAACTTTGAATTTTTTAAGAATTTTAGGTAGTAAAATTATTTCTTGATCATTTAGATATATTAAAAGTGTTTTGGAATGTTAAATATAGAGTTAGGAAGGGTTTAAAGCTATTAGGAGGCATATCCAGTCGCTTAGGAGACAAAAGATATAAATACCCCAAAAACCTAAACTAACTATTAGAGATAGCTTTGAGTAATCTATAAAATTGAGTTTAGCCCAACAACATAAGAGCTTAAAAATTGAGTAAAAACTCTAGCACACTCCTAAGACCTTAAGAAAAATGAAAATGATAAATTCATAGAAATGAAAATGATAAATTCATAGAATGGATTTAGTTGTTAATAATCGAAGAACACAAAGGCTAATTTGAGTTCTTAGAACTTAAATCAATGTTTTGAGTGCTTAAAAAATTGAAGTAATAACTCTAATGCACTCATGAGATCTGAAGGAAAATGTGTATGATGATTTTGAAGCAATAAAAATAGATTTGTTCACTGAAAAATCAAGTTGAATGATGATAACCCAAAATCTAAACAGATTTAAGGTATGCCAACCAATGAGATGAAATCAAATAAATTTCAACTCTAAAATTACAAAAAAAATATAAAAACAATTCTTAACTATCCAAAATTTTTATTATTAATAAAGATTTTAATGAATATTTAAAACAAATACCAAGGCTTTTTTTAATATAGAAAAAACTCTCAATTGATTCAATCATAAGAATTAACCTTGATTATAAAAGCTTTTCATTTTTAAACATCTTTAAAACTATTTCAAGTACTTCATAAACCCAAATTCACATCACAAATATGTTCAACTAGATTCAAACACACATAAATATTTTTAATCAAATATTCAATTCACTTAAAATCATCAAGAAGCATAGACTAATACAATTCATAACATTACTTCATGATTATGTAACATTTATCCTATATGTTGTTCTAATTCAATTCATAACATGTCAATGCACTAATCAAATTCAGTTAATCACTAAAACCATAATTCAAATCCTATATGGAAATATGACATGCGAAAGAGAGAGTGCTTTTTAGGCATTGATCAATATAAGGTTTAGGACACTTGCATTCTAATACACACCTAAACCTATTCAACCTTAATCTTCATGTCTTGATCTTCTTTTATTACTTGATCTTCAATATTTATCCTTTCATCCATGCTTGAATTCTCCTTAGGCTCCAACATATGTCTTTTCACTTTTACGTTAACCTGTCTTTCTAATGCACCAAAACTTAAGTATTAGTAATAATAATGTTTTGTCATCATCAAAACACATGATTGGATTCCATGGTTCAACAAGATACATCACTAGTGACGTGGAAACTATAGATGATGTGGCATATGATGTTGCAGAAATATTAGAATAAGGATCACATTGAGATAAACATCAACTCTAAGAGATAAAGACCATATAGTAGAATGATCTAAAGATAGCGGAAATCTTCAAGGATAAGGATGAAATATTCTAGGTTGACATGCCATCTCTATTTTTTTTTTGGATTATGATGTAATGTAGCAAATTGGAATAGTCCTATAAGGAAGGAGATGTCTTCCTATTAGTTGGAGCGATGTGTTCATTATTGTTAGGATAAACTAGAATCTGATAGTTCTAGTTTTCTTGTTCTTGCGTTCCATGCAAAGGTGCCTATAAATAATTCATTAGAGCCTTATTCAGTGATTCACTTAGGGGAGTGACAAATTAAAGAGTTGAGAGCTTTTGAGGGAGTTCTCTTATGAGGGCTTTGAGTAGGAAGATCTTTGTATAGTTCTTTAAGAAATAGGTGCTTGCTCCTTTTGTCCACATTTTATGAAGAGTTAATGAAAGGTTGGTTTCAGCTATACACTTTCTCTTGTTGCTTTTTTTTTTCTCTTGTTATACACTCATGTGATTTTTGAGTATATGAGTGAAACACTTAAACACGAGTGTGCACATAAGGTGTTCAAGTGCTAACAGATTTGTTTGTAACATTTTCATGAGAAGACTAAGTCTTGTTTAAGTAGACCTAAACATTAAAGTTCAAAGGGAGGCGTAACTTGCAATAAAGTTCAACGACTTAGAAGGCCATTATAACACTATACATGCCATTTACAAAAGCCTTGTTCCAGTCTCCACGTATTTAGAGAGCTACTTCTCTAAAAAGGTCAATTATACCACATTCAAATCCAATATGACTTAGTAAAGGGACTTCCTACTTCGCTCCTAATCTAATACATAACTCCACAACTTTCTTTTTAAGTTTTATAAAATTATAATATTCAAAGCCATTAGACAAGTTTTTTCATTATGGGTCGCCATTTCTCCAACGTAAGTTTAATGGATAGAAGAATAAAGGGATGTTTTTGGGGTTTAACTATACTATAATTTTAACTAATTTAATCTTAGACCAACTAAAGGCAAGTACACCTTATTAACAAGTAGTATAAAAAGGAGTATCCGGGTATCA
>JAOXYD010218434.1:0-19309 GCA_028565735.1 Pinacopodium congolense
AAATTTGTAAAATGATGTATAAATGTATTATATTGTATAGTTTTTAACTTAACTTTAAATAAAAAAAATTAAAAAAATTTTTTTTATTTTTTTTTTTCGGTACCGGTATCAGCCGGTATTTACACCTGGAACGGAACGAACCAAAAATACTGCTCACAACTCCTCCAAAAAAGAAATGCTCCAGGTATATGGTCTTGCTGCATTATTCCCCACTCTTTCAACATTCGTTTCTTCATGTTGTAATTTTCTGGGGCAATTTTTTTTTTCAGTCTCATAATCAAACGCCAAAATATATGTTAATCCAAGCACTGTAGAACTGTCAAAATAAAATCTTTTCAGAATTAGTTATTACAAATACTATAATTTTGTGGTCATTCACATTTACGAAATACTATCAATGATTACTGGAGCTAGAATTTTAACTCAATGGGGGTAAATTTCAATAAACATTAATTCATATATAAATTCCATGCAAAATAATTGGTTTAAAAGAAAATAAGGAAAGATATTCTAATTAATTTATGTGTATTGAAATATTTTTATTAAAATTGTGTGTGATTAATGATATTGACTAACTAATATTTAATTGTTGTAATTACAATTGATATAAGGAAATTGTTATATGTAAAAAGTTGTGTTCAATTTATTATTTTCTTTAAATATTTTAATCAATATTTGCATCAATATGTATCTCTTTATAACTCTTTAACAATGTCTATAAAGAATTATACTCAAATCCTTTATATCCAAATGAACTTTTAAATTAGATCACTACTATAAGAAATGGATAAAAAGATCAAATAGTAGGTTTTGGATCATATTACTATTATGGACAAACAAGACGCAGATATGATAGAACAAAAACAAATTTAAATAGGGGATGCAACAAGACTAAATGACCAGAATAATGCTGCAATTCCTTGTTTGGTATTAAAAAGTATAAAGAAAACTTTTTCAACCCTGTTATTAGGGTCCTTATAAAATTAAGTGCATATTATAAGTAATTAATTATAAAAAACTGTATCTTTAAAATTATATCACCTTTCTGGTGTACATATGACCAAGACATATTATATAATTCACTAACAACCATAATTATTCATAAGTGTATAGATTCAGCATTTTTAACAAATCTATCTATAAAACATTAATAAACACATTACAAGTGATTCGTAATTCATAAATTTGACATGCACTTCTTTTTTTTCTGTTTTTAACTTGTAGCAGGTGTTGGACTATTTTGGTATACGCTTAAGTTGCTTGGTATGCAAGATATCCATTCACAAATGCACTATCTTTCCTCTCTCATAATATATTCGTGTAGGAGTCAAACAAATATATAAAATGAAGGTGATGCACGCCTATGCTCTTGAGATTCTACACTGCATGTGTCACCAAATATCATTCATAAAAGATACAGAACTTCCAACAGGAGTTGTAGAGAATGGGTTGACAGAGGCTGTAAAGAACGGGAGATTTGAATTTGTGATTGAGATAATAAAAGCTTGTCCACACCGCATGTACTATGCTGACATATTTGGAAGACACATGATAATGGCAGCGATTTCCTATCGTCAGGAAGAGGTTTACAGCCTTATCTATGGATTAAGTGCAGAAAATACTGGTTGGATCAATCATATCGATTACTTCGGCAACAATATGCTACATTTGGCAGGAATGTTGGCACCTCCATCTCGCCTTGCTAAGATATCGGGTGCAACTCTACAAATGCAAAGAGAACTACAATGGTTCAAGGTATAATCAAGTGCTCTATGACCTTTACTACCCTTTCCCATTTCTCTAAATACTCTATGCTAACTCACAACTTTACTTGATACTTATTTATTGTGAACTTGATCAAACAAAGATATATTTTGAAAAGCCTTTAACTCGTTCTTCTTAGCAACTCAAAGAAATATGGATGAATCAATGGTCAAGTTGCGAAAATAGTGGTAGTTGTTATATGCTACGACATATAATGTCCCATGGTTTCCCACTGAAACCTGTTGGTTTTCTATTGCAGAAAAGTGGTCTAAGTTTGAGAGAATTTAGATTTGGCAGGTTACATATTAGTCTCGAGATTTCGTAAGTTGCTTAATAGTTGCATATATGTTTCTTCCTTAATTCTCCAAAAACAATCCAGGAGGTGGAGAGCATTGTGCTACCCTATCAGAAGGAGATGCAAAATATGGATGGTGAAACGCCTGAGCAAGTATTTTAAAATAGCCACAAGCAATTAATGACCGATGGAGAGAAATGGATGAAAGAAACCGCTACTTCTTCCACTATGGTTGGCGCTCTCATCATTACCATTATGTTCACTGCCATATTTACTGTACCTACCTCATCCACCTTAGAAAACAGAAATCCCTCCTTTTCCTACAAAAGGACATACTTGGTTTTCGTCATCTCAGATTCAATTTCTCTGTTTGCTTCCTCCACTTCTGTGTTGATCTTCTTAGGAATCCTCACATCTCGCTATGCTCAGGAGGATTTCCTCAAATCACTACCCACAAGGCTGATAATTGGCCTTTCTACACTTTTCTTCTCCATTGTCACCATGGTCATATGTTTTTGTTCTACCCTCATGATAATGCTTGACGGGCAATTACATCTTGTTGTTCCAATCATTTTAGTCGCGAGCCTTCCCGTGACTCTGTACATATATTTACAATTTCCCCTCCTTGTTGAAATTTTCATTTATACATATGGACCTGGGATCTTCAACAAGAACATCATGCGGTGGTATTGAATTTTCTTAAATCCCATAAATAAGAGATTTCTATCTCAACTTTGCATGTGCAAAGTTATAATATTTTGAGAATGTATCATCATTAAAATAAATGAATTTTTGGAAAATTTTGTATCTCTTAATATCATTGTTTTTGAAAAAATAATTTTTTATTGTGTTAAGGAATTTTTATAAAATTTCAAATAAAAAAGTAATAAAATATATTATTATATTACTTATTTGAAGATTAGAGTATAAAAGAAGATATATGCTGACTAAACTGTAATAAATAAAATGTAAGTCTGCAAAAATAATAAAACTTAAATGTTTAATAGTACGAATCAAGGTTTAAATTATAACTATGATTGCACTTGTGATCATATTATAAATTTTGTGATTGCGAATATTATGACATCACATAGTAGTTGGCCGAATTCATGAACACAACTAATGTATTTTATAATTATATGTCTTATGATGTTGATACTTTATAATTTATAATTTTATATTATTATAATATCATATGAAAAAAGACTTCAGTAAGTATGTGTTAGAAAATCATAAAATGAAATGAATTTTAGGTTTTAATTTTATTGAAAAATTATATTTTACTATATGATATAATTATTTTTATAAAAAGAAGAAGTTATTCTTCATTTCATCTCTCTCTCTCTCTCTATTGTCGTTCTTTCTTCCATCTTATGATTTGTTACTTATTTGTATTTTATTGCATAATCTTATTTTTGGCAAATTCTGTGTTAAATTGTTGAAAACTCTCTTCACATTAACTATTTCATGTTGTTTATCATTTTGATTTTTGGATCTCTTTTCTTTTTCTTTTTTTTTTTAATGTTTGAAGTATCAAAATAAAAACTCATCCTTATATGTCATTTAATATTGTGGTTTTTGTAATTAAATTTAGTTGTTTTAGTAATAAATTTTTTTAAGTTTCATATGTTTTTATCCTCTAAATAGATGCTTTTTTGCTATTATTATCTCCCTTTTTTCTATTTCTTTTTAATTTCTCATTGTTAATATATTTTGACCTATGGTAACAAAATAGTTGTGGTGGATCATTGTAACCAAGATATTATAGTGTTGTACCTCCAATTCACCACTATAGAAGTGAATTGACAAAAAAAAGTTAAATTAGACCCTAATATTTACAATAAAGTTGTACTAGAACTTTACTTCATCAACAAGCTCAGATTCTGCCTGATGTCCCATTCACTGAATTCCCATTAGATAAAATATTCTGTGAAGAAACAAAAGATTTAATCAACTTCACGAAGAGGAAGAAGGCAAAATACAAATGGCTAGCTTTAGAGAATGATGTTTAGAGAAGGGTTCAAAGGAAAAAGTCCAGGGCCCTCCTACAAATGTTAAAACTGAACCTGGGTCTCGCTAATTTTTTCTAAGGACAGAGTCTTTGTTTGTTTGGACTTCTTTATTAATTTATGGCTTTCTACTCTAAGCCAGTGCATAGTTCTGAGCATCTTTCTTCGCATTGTTTCTTTTTTGTTCTGTTTTTTGGGTTATTTCATTTTTGGATACTATGGTTGGCTCCTTTTAGAGTCTGTTTTGTTTACATTTATTCAAGCAGCTTTTTAGGCTTTTGTTGTCCTTGTATAGGTTGCTTGAACATGCCTAGTACAAATTTTCTTTTATTTAATTTACTTATTTATTTATCCAAAATATTTATAACACAGTTTTGGTTAAACCTGAATATTTTAGACCATTTAAAAAGAGTCCTAATGTTTCATAAATGTTTATAAATAATTCCTAATATTTCAAAAATATTTAAAAAGAATTTTGAACTAACAAAACTCAAAACTCAAAAAATTTAAAATGTTTAAAAAGAATTTTTGTGAGCCTTACATTACTATCATAGAGCTAAATTGACAGTATGAATCCTATAAAAAATGTAAGTTGATCTTGTTAAGAGTAAATGATATCACTAATATCAAAACTTGATTAAATTTCTCCATCATCATTCTCCTTATTGGCCCCCTCAGCTTGCACCCACCATTCTCCTTCTTACATCCTAGCACACTCTTGCCTTATGCATTACCATTATTAGATTTGTATCTTTTATTTTTTCATATTAGTTCCCAATTTGTTGACTCTAAGAGTTTAGCTGGGAGTTTTAGCAATGCTCACCATAATTTACACTATTATAGACCTTATGTATTCGATCAATGATGGTCAGCATGTATTCATTTTTGTTGTAGGTCATCATGCATAATTTGTGTACTTCAGGTATTCTTTTATTGCTTACATAAGTTCCTATTTTCAATTAATGGTAAAATGATGCTAACATTTTAATTGTGTGGTTTCTAAAATTTGCCTACATTTATTGGATTTAGGAGGGGAACTATAGAATATTCTTATAAAATTACAATCAATACCGTACATGAGATGTGTATTTTTTAAAAATTTAGAAGTTAAACATAGTCTAGGTATCACTTATCTACTTCCTTTTTTCACACAAAAAAATTGTATAAGAAATATTAGTCTTTTGCTATTTGTGTATGCTATTATGCTCTATAGAATTCTTTCTAATGATGAGCAACAAAGTTTTGAATTGATCATTCGAAAATATCCATCTTGTTCAGGAGCTATATAGGATCTTCCATAATCATGATTTTTCATTATTCTTGGTAATAGAATGAAATTGAATTTATTAGAACTTGATAACACCTTATTTGTACATATTTTAAGTGTGTTTTTGTAATGATTATCTAAGGATTAAGGGATATTTGCATATGATTTAGGTACATATTTGGTTTATTTATGAAAAAGATGCTATTTAAGTTGTTTTGGATGATTATTTATGTTTTCTAGGATTTAATGAGTATTTTGAGGCACTTTTAAAACTATAAGAGGTGTGGAATAAATTTAAAAACTTAGAGCATCATGTTTTAAAGCTCAAAACCAATTTTCAAAGCCATATGACAAGCCATAAAGGATATATCAAGAAAAGAACAAGATAAGCTCCAATACATTTTAGTTTTGTTACAAATGAATTTGATGATATATTAGGCATACTTTTTGACCCCAGATTGGTATGAAATTTTATGGTGTGAAAGATCATCGTGTGAGGAGAATTCATAACAAATTTCCTAGCCATGAGGGTGTATAAAAGGAGATAGAGTAGAAAAGGTAAAAAAAAAAAAAGAGGAATCTATCAAAAGATCCATGGCCAAGGCTAGGAACTACACCTTAGACCCTTGCTTGTGATATCTTGGTATAGGATATCACGAGTAAAACCCACAACCATGAGTCCAGACAATAGGTCATGTATAAAGGGGTTATAAAATAACCGTTTATTTTCTTGTGAGCTATTGCCTTTAAAGATAAAAGGTAGCCACTAATAAAGCATTTTGAAGTCTTAGGCTATCTCTAAAAGATCTCTCCTTAATTTTGAAGGAAACGAAAGATTCTAAACACAAGAATTGAAGATTCAAGATAAGGACTTCACATCAACCATCACTGGGGAGTCAAGGAGCAAGAATGAATCAATATAATTCTTTCTTTCTCTTTCTCTTTGTTGATTGTTTTTGTAATTCAAACTATGATTAAAAAATTAACTTTTATTAGGATTTAAATTTTTATAAACTCTAGGATGTAGTATTTATTGAATGTTCTTGATTTAATCTTGAATTGCCAAATTTTATATTAGGATTGTTTATGGATTTTAGCGACATTGTTTATCTAATATTATGTGAATGTAAACGTAATTTTAATACTTTAATTTGTGTATGTTTGATTGAGAGCCTATGTCATATGTTTGATTGAAAGATCTAATCATTACATACTTTAAAATCAGTCCATAAATAGTACATCTTGCATGGAGACCTAGATATAGGCTTACATAAGATGTCTAGGTTAAGTGTAAGCTTAGCCAAAACAATAGGTTCTATAGAACGAGATAATGCATTCAATCAAGAGAGAGGGATAGAGAGAACTTTAACCTATTTTATTGACTTGAATAAGATTGTACAACTCAAGAGAGTGTGTGATTGACATTAGAGAATCTATGGTCTAATAAATCTAGAAATTAAGTTAAATCAAAACAAACGATGAACATGTACACATCTTAAAGGTATTAATCTCCTAAATCCTAACTTTATCATTAATGTTATTCTTTATGAGTTTGGTTAAGCAATTTACTTTAATTTTTTCATTAAATTTTCATTATCAACCCAATCAATCTCTTTGCATCTTGTTAAACTAGATAATTTAGATAGAAACTGACTAATAGTACAAGTCCATATGGATTCGATCTTGGACTTACTTTAGCTATATTTCATTACGATAGGTACACTTACACAACTGCGTGTTATAATATAGTTATTATGCCTCTTAGATAATTAGTTAAAACTTAAGTACGTATCACATACATCATAACTATTATTATGTCTTGTTAATGCTAGAATTAGACAACTAGTTGCTTAATGATTGACTTGCCTTTGTTATAATTGATATAAATGTCAAAGCATTAGTCAAGGACTATAGTATCTAAGGAACAATGACAAGCAAAATATTTACAAATATTAGTGTAGTTACCAGATTGTACATTCCATTTAATAGTGGAATGATTATAGAGATACATGTAGGGCATATTTTCAAACCCATACAAATAATCCTCGAATTGCATATATAATTTTTTATTAAGAAACGTAGAGCTTAAGTTTGTGGTTATATCTTCCTCTACTGTATTTTTATTCTAGTTTTAAAGCATGGAACATGTTTTCTTTACTAGTTAGCAAAACATTCGACAATAAAAGGATTGTGTGGCTGATAACATGATGAAAGCATATTGGTTAGATCTATAATATAAACATAAAGGTAAGTGCATCTTGTTAATAAGTAATATAAAATAGTAAAAATTAAGTATCATCTCCATAGAGATATAACATAGCTATTAGTTCCCTCAATGTTTAATCATCCAGAAATCTCTAAAAAAATATATATTAAAGAATTAAAGTAATAAGTAAAAGAACTAGTATCTATTATAACACAAGTTAATGAATTAGGAATTCCACTGATGATAAATAAGGCTTCAAATTTCAATATGTTAATCAAACTTAAGAAGTTAATTATTGAATAGATTTAAGGTATCTTCACTAAAAAAGATAGTACCAATGATTAAGGAAATTTTTTTTTTTAATTATTACAAATCCTAAAGGCATTTAAGAGAAAAGAGTGAATTAGGTATTATAAAAATTTTAAGCTAACATCTAAGAGGGAGGGGTGAATTAGGTGTTCTCAAAATTTTAAACTAACATCCTAAACCACTTAAACCAATTTCAACTATATGTAATCCCTAAATTAAGGTAAGTGTAAAGCAATATCAATATAAAGCAATAATAGAATAAATGACAATTAAAGCATTTAAGGTAAGGAGGGTACACAATGATTTTTATAATGGGTCAACAATAACATTCATTGCCTACATCCACTTTCTAACAATGATGTTAGATGCTTCACTAAAGCACATAAACAAGTTAAACTTCTTCTTTTTTTTGTGAAGAGGAACCCTTACAATCTCAATTATATTTATGAAAGGTAAAGAGAAACATTTAACTAATCTTTTTCAAAGCGGAGAAGAGCCTTTACAATGATTCCCAAATCATTAAATTTAAATATCCCCTTTACAAAAACATTTACGCTTAAAAGGTATTCCACTTGAAAATTTAACAACTAAGAGCTCAACATGCTTAACAAGATAAAAAGTATCAATGATGTGCTTCCTGAAATCTTAAAAAAAAGTTTTTTTTATTTTAAAAACAAACTTTGGAAAGTTTTGATTACTTTGATGCTCAAAAACACATTAAATCCTCATAAATGTGGTTCAGCAACTTCTAAAATTTTTATTTCTAGTGATTAGAAGCCAATATAGATGTTGGTTGCATTTACTAGCCTTTAAGAGTGTTAGGCCCAAATTCTCAACTAGTCATTATTTTATCAGTGACTGTAACTATGGTTCTCTTTGACATTAACTATGCCATTCTATTCCATTATTCATCTTTTAAGTAGAAAGCATGACTACAAAGGCAATGTTGAACCCTCTATTGTAGACTACCATTATGTTCCCCAGAAAACAAAAAAAATGACTTAAACGTATTCCAAACACTCTAATACATTTTTCTAGCACCAAATGCAACTTAAAATAAGTTTAAACAAATCCTTAAGATGATTTTGGACACCAAGACTTACCACTTAAGTTTAAACATAAAAATATGTCTTGGTTTGTAATAATTTAAGCTCATTTTCAAAACTTTTCTTTTTGAAACAACTTATAAAGACTTCAAAACTTATTCTTTTGACTTAAAAAATTGCACACATAATTTTTTAAATTCTTAAGACATATTAAAATCACAAACATTATCAATTTGACTCAAATATAACAAATTTCCTTATCTAATGAAAAGTTCATGCATTTTGAAAACCTTATGCAATTTAAGTCCTGTAAATATTATAATTTCAAATAATACTTGCAACTAAGTTCAAAACTATCTAACTAATACTCTTGAAGCTTAAAAATGTTTTTTCTTGCGTTGTCCTCAATTTTGGTCTTCAAGTTCAAACTTTCACCTTATATTTTACATTTAAAAAAATACCTATCTATCAAACCTTACACTATAAATTTAAACCATTGGCAATAATCATGTTTTATTATCATCAAAATTGAGATTAAAACCTCCCTTGGTTTAATAGTCTCTTCCTTTTTTATGATGAGAAAAGCTTTGTTATTATGGAACAAAAACACATATAAAAACACTAATATCACATCATAAGCTCCGATAAAAATTGTAAATGACATTACCCCCTAACATTCCTTAAAACAAATTCTAATCGCCTTAAATATATACATTAATTCATTTAGGAACAATAACACATAATGGGGATTTTAAAAAATTTAATATGTCTCAAGAGCACATATTATGTATCTTTAAACTTCAAGAAAACATATGCACCGATATTATGCATAATATGCCTAGAAAATGCATATTTCACATATTTCGCATTAAGAAAGCAAATACGCATAAATAAGATTTAAAAATTGACTCCCGTTATATAAAATAACTAATATCTCACAAACTTCTTCTCTTTTTAAGATCATCAAAAAATTGTAAAAAGAGTTGAAAAGATACCAATTATCAAAAGAATTATGGAGGAGATCTCATCAAGGTTGAAAAACATGCATAAATACATATATCAAAGTTGAATCGGCATGCAAAAACAAAAAAATTTCAAATATACCTACTATTAATCATGCCTAGTTCTATCTTAACCATGCAAAATCTATCTTTATTTATTAATT
Source organism: Pinacopodium congolense (assembly GCA_028565735.1). Taxonomy (NCBI): domain Eukaryota; kingdom Viridiplantae; phylum Streptophyta; class Magnoliopsida; order Malpighiales; family Erythroxylaceae; genus Pinacopodium; species Pinacopodium congolense. Next base: position 10,062 of record JAOXYD010218434.1, read on the forward strand.
TAGTGAAGATATCGACTAATTATTGTTGGGTATCAATAAACCCAATTCTATGTCTTCGTTTTACATAAGATCTCTATTGAAATGATATCTTATCTTAATATACTTGGTCCTTGAATATTAAATTGGATTCTTATTTAAGCATACAGTACTAATGTTATCACACCTAATAGAAATCCTGTTAAGCTCCTTTTCATAATATCTAAACTATTACCTAAGCCAAAGAACTTGAGGATAATAATAACCGGTCACTACATATTCTGCTTCAGTAGTTAATAAAGCTATCAAATTTTGCTTCTTTTAAAACAAGGTACTAATTCATTTATTAATAATTGAAAAGTGTTAGTTGTACATTTCTTATTTAAAAGACTACAAACCTAATTTCCATCATAGTAGATAACTAAATCTATTAATGCATTTCTATAATACCATAATCCTAAGGATGTTGTTCCAAATAAATATCTTAACATTATGTTAATAGCTAAAAGATGATCCTCTTTAGGACTTGATCAGAACCTTTCATATAAATAAATACTGAACATGATGTAGACCTTATTAGCAGTAAAATGGAGCAAACTACTTATCATACCTCTATACGGTTTGGCATCTATAGGTTTGCCTTCTTCATTCTTATTCAACTTAGTAGTAACACCTATAAAAGTTCCTAATGGCTTTTCTTGATCTATTTCAAAAATTTCTAGAAACTCATTAGTATTTTTGGCTTGATTAATGAAAATTCCATCCTTTGTTTGCCTAATTTGCAAGCCAAGAAAGAAATTTATTATATAACATCTTGTCAGTGGCTCCAAAAGTAATTTCATCAACATAAATTTATATAATCAAGACCTCAAATTTTTATTTCTTAATAAAGAGGGTTACATCTACCTTACTCTTAGAAAAACTATTTTGTAATAGGAATGCATTTAGCCTATCATACCAAGCTTTAAGAGTTTATTTTAAACCATACAAGGTATGGTTGTCATACATACACTTTGTCTTGAATAAAACCATCAAGGAATGTACTCTTCACATCCATTTGATAAAGCTTAAAATCCTTGTAAGATGTAAAGGCTAATAATAACCTAATTTCCTGCAATTTATCAACTAAAAGCTCACTATCAATAATAGCATTATTCTTGCCTTTTTTTTCAATATTAATAATCTTATCCTTGGCATTGTCTCCAAAAGTCACAAAGCCGCCATCCTTATTCTTTAATGAAATGAATTAAAAAGTATCTCTCGTCATAAGTCTAGAACACCTACTATCTACATATCATTTAGTTCTCTTGAATTCTTACAAAATAAAGAAATTTATTTCACTTTAGGTACTTACATTAATTTGAGTCCTTAGGTTAGAGAAATTTCTAATCCTTATGCCTTTTATTATATTTTTTATTGTATTATTTTATATTTCACATTATATTAAGAGAGAAATGTTTAATTAGGTTTAAAAACATTTTAGAAAATTAAAGCCACCTAATTAAGACCCCTCTTAGGTGCCATATAGGGTCTAAAAAAAGATAATTGCATATTAGATAATATATGTTATTAATAGAAATGGAGGATAATATTAATACTAAAAAGTCATAAATAGTACCCGCAACAAATTTCTCATTTAATATATCATAAAGCAACTGTATACAGAGTACACAATCTATAATAATAGGACTTCTATATAAAAAAAAATTAAAGCACACACCATTAACTCTTGTGATTTTACCATCTGTAGTTGTATGATGACTTAAGTAATGGCTATCATGTACTAAATACCTTTATGCACATCTCTAAGTCTCATATAAGGTGAACACATGTGAGATTAACAAATATAGTCTAAAGATAACAAAAAGACTATATTAATGATCATAACATCAATGACACTTAAACATTTCCATAAGGAAAAATGATACAATTGAATGTTATCCTTAAACTTGCCACTTTATAGTGAAAAATCCATATATAATAGCCCATTGTCACATAATAATACTAAAATAAATTACTAATAGCCTTAAGTTGAAAAATCATGATATAAAGATCTTAAACATATCAGGTAATAAAATCATATTTATCTCATTTATTTCAATTAAATTTCATTAAAACTAACACAAGCTTTTGAAAACTTGATATAAACTTATTTGAATCTAAACCTTAATAATTATCAATGTAGTAATTCCAAAAAAATTAAAATTTTGACTTTAAACATTTACATAACCTTATAAAAATTACAAAATAACTTTACAAACCATTTTACAATTTTTATATAATTTAATTCTTTTATCCTATAGTAGGCTAACTCTAGCATATGTATAGATAGGGGTGTACGCCATCTAGTGCACCTGCAAAAATCTATGCACTATGAGTGTGTGTAATGTGCGTGCTCAATGTGTGTAGAACCATATGGCATGTATGTCACATTCGCCTCACACACAGCGATTTACTCTCTTATCTTTATGGTGTGTGTAAGTTGCATACCTAATAGGATATTACCAAAACACCCCCTCATGTAAGAGGGGGTGTTTGGCGGCTCTCTCGTGGGGGTGCCCTAGTCTTACCCTTTATAATTTTATGCTTATTAGAAACTAATTTCTAATATTTATTGAACTAAGAAAATTAATTTATATCTATGAGAGATCTAATTCTAATATAATCTAATTCTAATGTTAACATAAAACATTAACAAAACTAGGCCTTAACTCTAGGTCAAAATCTAAAGAAACTAAAGAGTCAAGTAAAAACAAAACAACCCAAAAGTTATTCTGGACCCAATCATTAAACATTAGGCTTGATTCCTTATTCCATCAATTCAAACTTACATAAGCCCAAGGAGTTTGACTAAGGATCTAAAACTAACAGCCCAAACGCTTATTAACAACCAAAATAAATTAGCCAATAAGCTTATTAAGAAGTTGGATCACAAAGCCTAAAGCCTTAATCCATTCATATTAACTTATTTTTCTTTTCTTTAAGCACATGAATCAAATTAGATAACAGTAAATGTCTCTATTGCTGAACTACATGTTTCATCATGTTTGAACTTTAAACTACACTGCAAGTCTCTTATGTTCAAAATTTGACAACTGAAAACACTAGACAAAGCCAAGGCATGACCATCATCCTTCCCTTCCCTGTGTTGCCGCATTTCGTTTTCAATTCGTTTTTTTTTTTAACAAACAATGGTGTATAAACCATCATTTATGCAATCTAAATCATAACCCATAAAACAACTCAAAAGAGACGGATAGAAAACAAAAAAAATCTCAAAGACAGATGAAGGCACAAATAAATCAGTTTATAACTACACAAAATGTCATTGAATTCAAATGAAATATAAAATGTGGATACATAGAATGCAAGAGTAAATCATACATTGTAAAAAGAACACATCTTATTAACGTGAACACAATATAATTTTAAACAGAGACATAGCATATTCAAATTCATTATAGATATTCATAGAATTATCACAACTTGTCATAAAAAAATCAAAAAAATAATTTCATTGAGATATAAACCTGCTCTGATACCAATGTTAGAAAATCAAGACATAATCGTATAGATTATATCAAACAAGATCATGGCATATGAATTAATGAAACAACAATCACGTACTTGGATTGAATTAAAATTCCCTAGATTAGAGAACGCATAGATCTTTTTTGCAGAGAATTTTCAATGATAGACTTATCATCATTTTTTAATTTAAACACCTTATATAGTTAATTCCAAATAGTTAATATATGATTAATGACAATAAACCTCTCATGGGTGTATGTGTCATGCATTACTATCTATTGAAATATCATAAAATGAAATGAATTTTAGGTTTTAATTTCACTGAAAATTTATATTTTACTATAGGATATAATTATTTTTACAAAAAGAAGAAGTTATTCTTCATTTCATTTCTCATTTTTATTCTCTCTCTCTCTCTATATATATATATATGTATTTTCATTCTTTCTCCCTTATCATGATTTGTTACTTTATTATATTTTATTGCATATTATTTTTATTAAAAAATTCTATGTTAAATTATTGAAAACTCTCTTAACAATTAGATTAATTATTTCCTGTTGTTTATCATTTTGATTTTTGGATCTCATTTCTTTTTTTTTAATGATTGAAGTATCAAAATAAAATCTTATCTTTATATGTCATCTAATATTGTAGTTTTTGTAATTAATTTAGTTTTTTTATAACAATTTTAAATTTCATATTTTTGTTATCCTTTAAATATATGCATGTTTTTTAGTATTATCTCCCTTATTTCTATTCTTTTTTATTTCTCATTGTTAATATTTTTTGTTCTATGGTAACAAAATAGTTATGGTGGATCATTGTAACCATGGTATTATAGTGTTGTAGCTCCAATTCACCACTATAAAAGTGAATTGGCAAAAAATGTTAAATTAGACCCTAATATTTACAATAAAGTTATACTAGAACTCTGCTTCATCAACAAGCTTAGATTTCGCCTAATGTCCCATTCACTGAATTCCCATCAAATAAAATGTTTTTTGAAAAAACGAAAGATTTAATCAACTTTACGAAGATAAAGGAGGCAAAATGCAAATGGCTAGCTTAAGAGAAAAGATGTTTAGAGAAAGATTCAAAAGAAAAAGTCCAATGCCCTCCTAAGAACATTAAAACTGAACCTGGGTTTCGCTAATTTTTTTCTAAGGACAGAGTCTTTGTCTATTTGGACTTCCTTATTAATTTATGGCTTTCTACCTTAAGCCGGTGCATAGTTCTGAGCACCTTTCTTGGCATTGTTTTTTTCTGCTATGTTTTTTGGGTTATTTCATTTTTGGATGCTATGGTTGGCTCCTTTTAGAGTCTCTTTTGTTTACATTTGTTCAAGTAGCGTTTTAGGCTTCTTTTTTTTTTTGTCCTTGTATAGGTTGCTTAAACATGCCTAGTACAAATTTTCTTTTTTTTTTGTTTTACTTAGTGATTTATCCAAAATATTTATAACATTGTTTAGGTTAAACCCTAATATTTTAGACCACTTAAAAAGAGTCCTAATGTTTCATAAATGTTTATAAAGGATTCCTAATATTTTAAAAAAATTAAATAATTTTGAACTAACAAAACTAAACTCTTTTTTAGAATTTTTGTTGAGCCTCATACTACTAGCATAGAGCTAAGTTACAAAATGAAGCCTATAAAAAATGTAAGTTTGATCTTGTTATGAGAAAATGACGTAACTTACAATAAAACTTGATCAATCTTCTCCATCGTCATTCTCCTTGTTGGCTACATCTGCTTGCACCCACCATCCTCATTCTCACATCCTAGCACCCTCTTTCCTTATGCATTACTATTATTAAATTTGTATGTTTTATTTTTTCCATATTAGTTCCCAATTTGTTGACTCTAAGAGTTTGGTTAGGAGTTTTGACAATGCTCACCATAGTTTACACTATTATAGCCCTTATGTATTCAATCAATGATGGTGAGTATATATTATTTCTTTTTGTAGGTCATCATGCATAATTTGTGCGCTTCAAGTATTCTTTTATTACTTACATAAGTTTCTATTTTCAATTAATGGTAGAATGAAGCTAACATTATAATTGTCTGGTTTCTAAAATTTTCCTACATTCATTGGATTTAGGAGGGGAACTATAGAATATTCTAGTAAAATTACAGTCAATATCATACATTAGATGTGTATCTTTTTTAAATGTAAAAGTTAAACATATTTTAGGTATCACTTATCTACTTCCTTTTTTATAGAATAAATTGTATAAGAAATTTTAGTCCTTTGCTATTTGTTTATGCTATTATGCTCTATAGAATTCTTTCAATGATGAGCAACAAAGTTTTGAATTGATCCTTAAAAAATATCCAACTTGTTCAAGAAGCTATGTAGGATCTTCCATAATCATGCTTATTACTCTCTAATTCTATCTTTTCATTATTCTTGGAAATAGAATGCAACTGAATTTATTAAAACTTGATAACACCTTATTTATACATATTTTAGGCATGTTTGTGATGATTATCTAAGGTTTGAGGGATATTTTCATATGATTTAGGTACATATTTGGTTTATTTGTGAAAAAGATGATATTTAAGTTGTTTTAGATGATTATTTGTGTTTTTTTGGATTTCGTGAGTATTTTGAGGCACTTTTAAAACTATAAGAGATGTGGAATAAATTTAAAAACAAGGTACTAATTCATTTATTAATAATTGAAAAGTGTCAGGTGTACTCTTCTTATTTAAAAGAATACAAACCTAATTTGAATAAAATTAGATAACTAAATCCATTAATGCATTTCTATAATACTATAATCCTAAGGATGTTGATCCAAATAAATATCTCAATTTTCTCTTAATAACTAAAAGATGAGACTCTCTAGTACTTGATCATAGCGTAGCACACAAATAAATAGTAAACGTGATCATGCTCCTACAATTAGTATTACTTTTGGTTTTTACAATTAATATCATCTTTTTATAAATATTTACCATATTATTTTACAATCGGTATCATGTTTTACAAATGATTATCATCATTTACAATTGATATCATTTGTATAAAATGGATCATTTCTTTTCAATTAGTATCACTTTAAAATTGTACATATTTATTTTTGAAAAAACTTTAAGATAATTACTTTGCCCTTATGTGATTAAATGTTTTCAAATGTATAAATCTAAGGGAGTATATCTCTTTCACTTATTTCAATTGGTTTTGCATAATTTAAGAAAAGTTTACATGGTATTAATGCATATTATTTAACTTCAATGCAATATATGCATAATGTGTGTTTTTTTATTCAAAGATGCATTCTTGAAGCTTAATAACGCATAAACATGTTTTTTTATGTGAAATTGCATAATATATGATTTTGGTGTACAAATGTGCATAATACATGTTTTTTATGCAAAAATATGCATGATATGTGTTTTGTAAGGTTTTTTTGTGAATTTTCATCTCTTTTTCATGTTTTATGTTCCATAATGCATAATTGCATTCATTTAGGGGGAGCATTACATTCAATTGGTATTTCTTTTTAAAGATACATGAATCAAGGGAGAGTAAGTATAAAGAGTTATTTACAATTGGTTTTAAGCTTCTTTTAAATTAGTTACAATTGGTAATTTTTTTTATGATGTCAAAAATGGGAGAGAGTAGTGTGATATTAAGATTGAATGTGAGTTTCAAGTATAAAGGGAGAGAGTCGTATCATTTCATAATGCATGATGCAATTACATAAAATGTGTTTTGTACGCTCTTAATATCACATGTTTTATCATTACCAAAAAGGAGGAAATTTTTGAACCAAGGTAGTTCTAATTATGTGTTTTGATGATGACAAAATATTATTATTACTAATGTTTGAGTTTTGATGTGTAATTAAGATAGATAAATGGTTGAAGTGCAAAAACATGTTTGTGAAGCCAAAGGTAAAAGAGCTCAAGCATTGGAGGTTAATCAAATGATAAAAATCAAGTGACGATCAAAAGTGAAGATCAAGAGAATGAAAATTAAGTTTAGAAAGATTTAGAAAAAGGGCTTAAGTTTTAAGTGTTCTAAACTTGATCTCAATCAATGCTTCAAAAAGGTTCTCACATTTGCGTGATACATTTGCATATAGGCATATAAGAATTAAATTGCAATTTTAGTGATTAATTGAACTTGATTATGGCTTTAACATATTAGGAATTAAATTAAAATAGCATATAGGCTAATTGTTAATTTGTTTATGCAACATGAATTGTTTTAATTTGTTTGGTATGTTTAAGATTAATTGAATTGTTGATTGAACTTATTTATATACGTCTAAACTTGTTTGAATATCTTTGTATTATAAATTTTAGTTTATTAAAGGTTTAAGAATTGTTTGAAAATGTTTTAAAGTTGTTTAAATATGAAAGGTTTCATAATCAAGGCTACTTATTATGTTTTGAATCAATTAAATATTTTTATTAATTGAACAAGCTTTGATATATGTTTTAAAACTTGTTTGAAGTCTTTATTAGTGTTAGGAATTTGTTTGGAAAGATTTGGATTTGATTTGAAGCATATTTTGTGTTTTCTAAACCTAAAATAGTGGATCACAAGGACTTAAACAGTATGCTCAAAGGGTGTCATTTTACTCCTTGTTTCAAGTGCCTTCAACTGCGGGCTGTTTATGTGATTAACAACTCCGTTAAATTACTCAGAGGGTGTTGTTAAAGGTCTAGTCTCTAATGGCTAGTTTCCTTTTTTGCTCTTTTGACTTTATTATGCATGCTAATGGGTATTTATTATTTGTAATGACTCTAAACCTCTCCTAACACTATAAATATCATTCTCAAACATTTTTAACAAGTTAAAAACCTCTGAAAAATGAACTACAAATATCAATCTCTTAAAGCTCTCTTTACTTTCTACACTGTTTTCTTTTAACTTCGGTTTTCTTATTTTAAAACCATTTTTAGTACAGTAAAATTTGTGTTTTCAGTTAGTTTATATAGAGAAGAACCTCAAAAATATTTTATATGATTTTGATTCGTTATTTCATTTGATTCAAGCTTTCAAATTCTCATATACCAAAACTGTCTCTGTTTTGGTTGAACTTCTCTAACTTCTGTGTTCTTCAATTTTGATATTACAAAACTATTTTTGTTGATTCAAAATTATCATACACGTTTTTTTAAGGTCTCAAGAGTGCAGCAAACATTTTACTTTAATTTTTATGCATTCAAATCGTTTGTTGGAGGTTCAAGAACATCGAACACTAAAATTTGTCTAGTTTTTTTATAGTTCTTTTAATCACTTTGATTTTTGGTTTTAATCAGTTTTTAGGTGTATAAAAATGATTTTTTCAGTTTGTTTAAGGGCTTAGGAGGTTGGTAGTATTTTGGTTTCAATTTTAAGTCATTATATTGTGTGTTTGAACTTAATTTTGCAGGTTACCTAAAAGCTATCTAGGTTTAATTTTTTCTACTTTGGTCTTGATTTAATCCATATATTTGATGCTATAAAGTTGTGTTTGCTATTTCGATTTGTTGTTAAATGATTGATTGAGGTTCCAGTAGGTTTGTTGCATTTATTTTTCATCATTTGATTGATTAAAATCATTTGTTTATAGGATGGAACTTTAAGACTGCATATTTTGACAATTTATGTTCATATAGATTAAATCAGATTGTTTGAGGCTTTAATTGTGTTTTTAATAGATAAATTTATTTGTTTATGATTTGCGAACATGTTAGAAGACCTGACAAGTTATTTAATTGACTCTAGAATTTTTAGA
>JAOXYD010218443.1:0-19309 GCA_028565735.1 Pinacopodium congolense
TGATCTTTAATCTTCAAGCTCTTGATCACCTAATGCTTGACTTCTTGATTATCTTCAAGATGGCTCTTCTACCTTAGATTCCATCAACCTATCTTATAAACATTTCATACACTTAAACATCAGTAAGAATAATGTTTTGTCATCATCAAAACACATGATTAGAACCACCTTGGTTCAAAAAACCATATTCAATCAAATAAATTAAGCGAAAGTTCTCCCTATCCCGATCTAAATATTAAATACCTTAGTTGGTTCTATGGAATCTATTCTTCTAGTTAAGCTCACACCTAACCTAGATATCATTTGTAAGCATATATCTAGGTCTTCATCCACAATAATTTGTTATTGGAGTAATCTAATGGATGCAATTGATCTTTCAATCTAATCATATATAATCTATGACTTGAAAACAATGTTTACATTCACATAACAATTGAATTCATATTTTATAAGAATATTAAACAAATCTAATAAAAAAATCTAGAGCTCAAGTGTTAATCCAAGAATAACCATGAATATTACATCTTAGAGTTTGTTAAAGCCCAAATAAAAAAAATTATTTCCTACTCATTAAATAATTAAATAAAAAAGCATAAGAAACAAGGAAATGAGAATGCTTATAGAAATCCATTCTTGATGCTTGATGTATTAAATCCAATCCTTCATCTTCAATTCTATATGTTTGGATCTATTCTTCTACTTCAAATTCAATGAAAATCTTTAGAAAGTTCCTAGGACTTGTTTATTTTGAGGAATCCCCACAATTTGGGCCAAAGTTTAGACAATCTATGTTCCAATCTGTGGCCCCTTCATGCATTTTCGAATTTTTTATTCCTTTAGTCTTTTGGTTATAACTTTATCTATGCTTGTCATTTTTTATGAAATTTGATATGTAGAATCCTCACATGTTTTTCTTAAATCCTTAAAGTTTCATAGAAATATAAGCTTTAAAGGTGTCCCAAATATCCCCTCAAAATTAGATGTACTCTAATAGTGCTTGTTTAGGCTTCTCTTGTTCTTCGCTTAATACATCCTTCAAGGCTCTTCCTATGGCTTTAATTTGGTGTGAAGCTTCCTTAAATGATGATTTTGAATACCAAATTGATGTCACACTATTTGTAATCCTAAAATTATGTTAAATTAATGTTCATAATCCTATGAAAATGATAAAACATGATTATTATAGGAGTAACCTCCCATTCAAGGATTTTAACTAGAATTACATGTAAATAACCTAAAATTACATCTAAACCCCCACCCAACAAGCACTAAATTATGCCTAAAATATGCATGTTTTGAGCCCTATCAAATGCCCCCACCACTAAGCTATTACATGTATTCAAGCAATGACTAAACTCCTACTTAACAATATCTACCAAGAGTCTGGAGTTAACTTATTACAAACAAATTTCAACCAATGTTTTTTCTTTTTTTTTAGTTTGAAAATCCCAATTCAATCATGACAAAAACTAGATTATCAAACACAATACAATATTAGTAATTAGGTGACCTTCATTACATAATATAAAAAATCTATGAAGCTTCATGTAGATTATTACGTAAACTTGTTCAAGGAACTAACTAATGAAAATTACAAGATACTCTTATAAATTTTTTAGCAATTTTTGGGAACTCACCTTGTCTTTTGATGTGAGGGAAAACATTCTATCGTAAATGTCCCCCAGTTACTTCAGTTGGTTTACGCTTTTAGCTTACTTGCAATGTTAAAGCATTTTGATGCGAAAGTGAACATTTTGTCGTGAACACTTCTGGTTACTCAATAATTAGGTCACAATCGCAAATGGCTACTAGCTCCACTCATACACATCAAACTTTTAAATCAATATGAAGCCAAAGAGAGCTTTTTCTCATTAAATTTACACATAATTATACCTTTTATTCAATATGCTATTTTAAATTCACATAGTAATCTATATAAAAGCACATTTGAGGTTTAACATCAGTGGTGCCTAACATCACAAGAAAAGAACAAAAATGAAAAGAAGGAAAGAACAATTGCATTAAAAATTAGTGAAGAATTATTTAATGCTCACCTCATCATGAACATTGTTTAAATTAAAACACCAATTAATAATCAACTCTCAATCTCAATCATTCATCATGGATACTTAAGTCATTACTCTCAAACTTTGATAGGATTGAATTATCTTATATTATCTTATGCATTTCACTATGAATTCAACCCTATTTTGGTTCTTAAATGCTTATTTTGTGTTCCTATTACATTTCCATGTAGATTTAATGATTTTGTGTTGAAAAGTGATTTAAAGAAAATTCGATTAAAGAAAAATATGAAAGGAGTAGATAAATATGAAAAGAGGACCTTGGAAAGAATTATCTTTCATAAGTTAGAAAACACACTTCCTAAGGCACCCAAGAGAAAAGAACAAGGATGAGATTCTAAGAGAAAAATTGTTAATGGAAGACAAAAAGCATCATCGTGCTGGAACACACTTGGCATGTAAAACCTTCCAGGAGAAAGCCAAGTGAAGTGAGAGCTTCTTTCTAAGGCAAATGAGTCCCATTAATTCAAGCATAAAAGAAAGAGCTTTTTAAAGCATCTTGGAGCAAAACGTTAGAGAGGAGAGTTTAATCTTGGAAAAAAAGACAATATATAAGCTTGAAAAGTCTTTCAAAAAGTGGCATCATATGGTTTTAAAGTTTAAAGAGCAGACAAAGCCCTATGTTAAAAAAGATTAAAAAAAAAGTTTTTTCAGGGCCATTCTATATATAAGACGACACAAAGTTTTAAAAGCAAGAGGGGGAAGTGACAATTCATTCCTTTTCTTCTTCATTTTTGTTCTTTATTTTTTCTACTTTCCTGTCTTATTGTTTTTTCCATTTACTACATCTCTTTATTTCTTTTTTTGGACCTTTAATATTTTTTGTTACTTTATTTTATGGTTAGTTTATGTTTTGCTTAATATTATATGGAACCCTTGCTTTTAATTAATAAAGTTATGCTTTCTTTAAATTATAGCCTTATATCTAATTATTCATTATAATTTCGGCATTTATGTTTTGCTTAGTAGATTTTCAATTTTGGTTTTGTGTTAATTTCATAATGTTTGCTTAGGTTGTGTTTGGGTTAGAAGTTATTGATGGGATTTTGGATCATTAATTGCTAGAATTGATTAGGAATTGATTGGGTTTTATGATTTAGGTTTCGATTGAATTGAAATTCTAGTTGAATGACATGAATTAAGAATAAATTTTTAAGATGGGCCATCCTAGGTTTAATTTCTATTTCAATGCTAGGAATGAACTTGTGATACATAAAATTTTTAGTGAGTTTAATAGGTAGCAATAGGCTAATTTAGTTTATAAGTAAACTTAATCAACTTAGCCTAGAATTCTAATTCTTTAACTTCCACAATTTGTGCTTGCAAGATTATGGTTTAGGCTAGCTATTCCCTCTTATGTTAATGTTGTTGCACCGTTGAACGTAGAAGGCTCGTTCTAAGTTGGCGCTTGGTTAGAGGTAAGTTTTTTATAGTATATGATTCGTCAAAAATTGATCGAAAAAAGGTTTTAAGAGCTTATTCAAACCCATAGGCTAGAATCTTATAATAATCCCAATTTATTTATTTCAAGGGTCAATTATAAGTCTGAAGCATTTGTATATATTTCACCCAACTTTCTTTTATTGCCGTCTATTCAATTCTTTTATAATTTTTGGTTTCTTTTGTATTTATTAATTGTCCTTATATTTAGTTTTAGTGTCTTCACATCCAAGGGTTGTTTTTATTTTATTTTTGTTGTTTTTATTTTAGCACAACCTTAGGAATAGCTTCTAAATACAACTAGTTCTCTGTGGGGTCGACCTTGACTTATTCTAACTGCATAGTTAGGGTTAGTTATGTATTTTATTATTTGGTTAGTTGATAATAACTCCTACCAAATTTGTTATGCTAGTTTTAGGGAGTTGGCACTTGTCTTTTAGCTAGTTCTAATGATGTTTTTGTTTTTAATTTTTTTTATACTTGATCATCTTATCTTTTGTTTGTTCTAGTTTTACAACTTTTTTGGATTTTGATATTTTTTTCGCGGCATGGATCATTATCAACATGCTTTTCATTCCAATTTTGCTTATTTTCCTTATTCTGATAATGATTTTCAATTTCCTATTACTTCCATATTAGAGTAACAAGTGGCGAATTCCACACCCTTAGTTACACAAGTACCGATCGATGACCAGCTAATTAAGCTATGTGAGGTTTGCTTATTTTACGATTATCCTTTTGTTTGTGTCCTGTTTTGTAGGATACGTAGTATAGGTTTGATTCTCCACCGAGCTACTACTAAGAGTAGCCACACTTCCAGCTTAAGCCTCTACCTTCACCATCTCCACCAATTACTCTTGGAGGAGATCATAATGAGTTTGACAACAATTACTCTTCAAATCCAGTAGGAAATGAGGAGCCATTTGAAAAAAAAATTGAAACATCAAGTAAGCCAATTAGCCAAAGTGGTTTGCAAAATAGAAGCCTAAGTGTCTACAAGCATTTTTAGCCAGTAGGAGAGCGATGCTGAGGAGGTGTGCACTATTCCATTATAGAATGGAGAATAATGGGAGCACCCTAAAGCAATAAAGGAAGAGCAAGACAAGATAGGAAAGGAAAGGAAGAGCCACTAGTTTAAGAAAAGAAGGAGGGTGTATAACATTCTCAAGTAAGTCATAAATTTCATGTTATTGCCAATTGAATTTTGGTTCCTTTTGCTAACAATTTGTATGTGAAAGAAAAAGGAGAAGAGGAGAAGAAATAACAAGAGCCGTAGAAAGTGAAGTTTTTGTAAAAGTTGTAGGTGAGCAAGGAGGAGGTTAAATGTGGCAAGGAGGATAAAGAGTCTCCATACTCATTGGCAATATTATCATGGAGACCATCCTGGTAGAAGAAGGGAAATATGCATAATGGAGAGTGGACCTTGGACTTTAATGGTAAGATGATGTGGTTCCACAGCTCCGAAGCTATGCAACATCTAGTTTCTGAGCCTATTTTAAGAGAAGTTATTCAAAGCTCCTCATGGAGTTTGAGCATGCTTCTTGTTAGGCTCAAACATCCATTCGACAATAGATGAAGCTTATGACCTTTGTTACGCACATGATAGGAGGCAACACATCCGTATCCTTTTTTTTGTGTGTTTTCTCTTTTTTAAATATCTTTTGGATGGTTTTTTTAAAGTTCTTTATTTGCTTTTTTGTGTTTTGGTTGTAGGTGGAAGATGTGCTACTTTATTTTTTAAGAGGAAAGCTGTCATTTCCACTTTCTCAGTTCATCTGGCCTCTTCCGAATCCACGGGAGTATTCTTATTCCCATATTTGTGTTTTTATAGATTTTAGGACATTAGGGATAATGTCTCATTTAGTTGTAGGGGTGGATGTTAGGAATCAAATTGATAGAGTTTTAATGGTTAGTTTGTGGAATTATGACCCCTAATTCAGTGTTTAATTATTAGATTTATGAATTATTATGTTTAATTTGTAGGATGGAGCTTGATGACAAAGATTGGAGTTAAAACTTGAAGAATACCTCTACTTTCGGTCCATTAATGACCCCCTAGTAGGGTCACGCGAATGGAAGAACAGGGGGCCATTAATGGGTGCAGAACTTGAGCATTAACGACACCTTCTCAGGGTGCTGTTGAGTGGAGGCAAGGTGTTATTAATAGCCATAGTCAACAATTTCAACTTCAAATCTCCATGATTTTAGCTTTGACATGTTGCTAATCAATTCCTTTGTCTGCTATAACCAAGTGGTAGCTCTCCATGTCCTAAAAACTTTCAAGAACCTATAAAAAGCATGCAAAAAATATGGGAGATTAGATCTGACATAGCGTTTAAGAGAAGTCTTCCTCTCTCATCGTAGTTTTTTTAGTTCTTTATCTTCAAACCCCTTATGTTAGGATTTTTGAGTGTATTTGTAAGTTTTTTAATATTGAAGCTTGTTGTTAAGACTCATATCTAAGTCTAGGAATCATCTAAGGGGGTTTCTAAATTCAAATAATTTCTTCTTTTGTTCCATTTTTTGGATTATTCAAGGTTGATTTTTTAATGCTCATATCCATGAATGTTCTTGATTTTTCTACAAGATCTTGATGAATTACAACTTGGCTGGAGCCCAAAATCAAGTTGGGAATTCAAGACACATTCAAAAGTCTTGCCGGGATTTGTTGTAACATCTAAACTTTACGTTCAATCTTTTAATTTCATATCTATCAAAGTATGTTGTGTAAATTGCATATCTTATATGTTTTGATACAAATGTGTGGCTAACCATTTTTGTTGCCAAGGACTGATGTTTTGATGAATTGAAAGAGTTTTAAGACATGTTAAATGTTCTGGATTTTGTTTATTGAAGGACTAAATGAACCAATTTTAAACTGGCCACTTAAGATTAGTGTTTAAGATAGTTTAAGCATGAGAAATCATCTTAAACTTTTAGAAAAATCAATAAGCAACACGAATTAATCATTGCGTTACCAAACCTGGATTTTTGTGAAAATTAGAGATTTGAGATTAATTTTCCAGAACTCACTTTCTTGAAATTAAAGCGCATTTACTTGATTTTAAAGCATAACTAACCTTTAAACAAGATTAAACGGAGAAAAAGCAAAGTCTTAACCATGGCTTTGTTTCAATTTTTTAATTAACTTTAATCAGACCTTAAATGTGTTTTAAAGCTCAATTAAATTATAAATCCTCTAATCCTTAGCTAATTTACACATTTAGTAATTTTTAGAATTTTTCAGAAACAATTAAAAATTATTTTTTGAAGTTTTTAAGCCAAGGACGTCTAGTTTAAGCAATTTTCAGATTTTCAATCAATTTGTCTAGATTTTTCCTAAATAATTGTAATATAATTGACCTAGTACATAAGTAAACTTTTCCATGTAGGATCAACATTCATACTTTGATAATTTACTCCATTATATTACTTTTACGATAAGTGCACTTGCCTTTATTTTGTTGGTTTTCAAAGTAAAATCATTTTAAAATCATTCAAAGTTTTTAAGCCACTTAACCAATACAACAAGTTTTTGGATGTCGTTGCTGGGGATTAGACAGTCTTAATATTAGGAAAATTAGTGTCAATTACTTTAGGACTTAAAATAGTTTTTTTAATAATTTTTCTAAATTTTCCTGCATTTATTTTCTATTTATTTTACTTCGTGTGTTTTATTGCTTTCCACTTAGTTTATTTTCTTTGTTTGTTTATTTTATTTTATTTAGTATTTTTTTCGAATTTTTATGCATACTCAGAGGTGCAATTTGGAGTCAGTAGACTTCGATCCATAACTCGAGTGCACATTGAGAAAGAAAAAGAAAGAAGCTCGTGCAACCCCGTGCAATCCATTAGACGTAGGAACATCAAGTGACATTGAATTTGAAACTGTAAAAACGAATCCTGAGGAACATGTAGTTGTAGGATCTCAAGTAGAAAATAAGGAACCTACCATAATGGACTAAGCTTTAGAGAACTGAGGAAGACCTATGGCTGGCATTGTGCGACCTAGAGTCAATGCAAATAATTTTGAAATCCTATATAGCAACATTTCAAGGGTTAGGCCCCCCCATTTAAAGGTTCAGCTTTAGAAGATCCAAACGAACATCTTTAAAATTTTCTTGATATTTTTTATCTTTTTAACAGCAATAGGGTCTTTGATGACATAATTAGGCTTAGACTTTTCCCTTTGTTTGTTCAAGATAAGGCGAAAGCCTGGTGGTTAGAACTTAAACCTGCTTCCATTACTGCATGGGATAAGTTAATGAAATTGTTCCTTGCTAAATTTTTTCCACCTACTCAGATAGACAAAATAAAAACTTAAATCAGTTCATTTGTGCAATATGAGAATGTGAGTCTATATGAGGCATGGGAACGATTCAGAGAGATGCTTGCAAAGTGTCTAAGTCATGAATTTAATATCTAGTAGCAAGTTAATATATTTTACACTAGATTGATATCTTCAACTCGTAGCACCATTATTGTTATAGCTGGACGTAATCTAATGAGAAAAACTGCAACCAAAGCCTATAATCTGATTGAAGATATGGTTATAAATAGTTTTTAGTACAACTCTGGACTTCATCTAAGGAAACCACATGGTGTTCATGCAATTAACAGTACAGTAGCTCTTGTAGCTCAACTAGAAGTACTGAACAAGAAGATTGATGGTTTGATGACTGGTGCTAGTAGAAGTTCTCATAAGATGGATTGTGGAAGTTGTGGTAGTACCTCCCATTCATAATTAAAGTGTCAAGAAGAAAGTCCTTTTGCTCGAGAACCTGAACAAACCCAATTTGTTAGTAATTTCAATAGGCAAAGAGGAAACCCTTTTTCAAACAGTTATAATCCTAGTTAGAGGAACCATCCTAATTTTTCATGGAGTAAAATCAAAACTACCTGCAACCACCTTAGCAACCTCAACCTAATCCTTAAAAATGACCTCCACCTAGCTTTAGAGTCAACTAACCTCAAATAGAAGCACCAAAATTTGAAGAAACCATTCTTAACTATATCCAATCCAATAAGTCTATAATGCAAAAACATAAAGCATCAATCAAGAATTTGGAGACTCAAGTTAGAAAAGTTCCTCCATTCTTACAAGAAAGGCTATCTAGTAAGCTTCCTAAAACAACTTAAGCCAATCTGGGAGAGCATACAAACACTATTATCTTAAGAAGTGGAAATGAGGTTTCGAGTGAAAGGAAGAAGGAAGAAGAGAAAGCTAAGTAAGTAATGGTAGAGAGTGTTGAAGATAGAGAAGAAGAAGGACATGACCAAAGAGAGAAAGTTAAGGAAAAAGAGAAGAAGAAAGAGAAGGATGATGAGCGTGCAAGTTTAGATAAGCCACCTAGGTTATTTATTAATCCAAATGTACAACCCTACAAGCCTAGGATATCATACCCTCAAAGATTGAAGAACACACACATAGATAAGCAATTTGGGAAATTTTTGGAGATGTTTAAGAAGTTGCTTATCAATATCCCTTTTGTTGAAACAATTGCCAAAATGCCTTCTTATGCAAAGTTCTTGAAGGAAATCCTATTAAAGAGGAGGACATTTGAAGAATATGAGATAGTTAAGCTTAATGAAGAGTGTTCTTCTATCTTACTAAAGAAGTTACCTCCAAAGCCCAAGGTTCCTGGTAGCTTGACCATTCTCTGTACAATTTGGTAGCTTAAAAATTGATAGGGCTTTGATGGATTTAGAAGCAAGCATTAATTTGATGCCCTTACAAATTTTCAAGAAGTTACGACTGGAGGAACCTAAACCCACTACAAGCTCATTTCAATTGGCTAATAGATCAGTAACGTATCCAAGAGGGATTATTGAAGACGTGTTTGTTGAGCTTGATAAGTTCATATTCCCTGTTGATTATCTTATCTTGGATATAGAGAAGGATAGTACAGTGTTTATTATTTTCGGATGATCATTCATGACTACTGCCAGGGCACTGATTGATGTACATGGTGGAAAGCTCATTCTCAAGCTTCAAGATCAAGAGATTGATTTTAATGGTTTTTTAGCAATGAATCATCCATCCACACTAGATTAATGTAAATTCATTATAGTTAATTCTACTCCAATAGATCCATTGGAATATCTTTCTTTAGAGTCATTGTAAAAGGCTTTGATTCATTGAAATGCGGAAGAATATGAAGGAGAGGAAGGGAAGGAAGCATTAAAGGAATTAGAAGTTAGAAAGGAGTCTTCTAACTGTATATAATCTAGAAGATTTGAGCCTTTGAATAGTCCAATCCAAACCCTTCCTAATCCATTAAGTGAAGAGCCTCCAACTCTTGAACTAAGACGTCTCCCTTCAAACTTGAAGTATGCATTTTTTAGACCTCTATCCCAATTTTCTGTTATTATTTCATCATCATTAAGTGAGACGATGGAGGAAAGATTATTGAGAGTTCTTAGAGAGCATCAAAATGCTATTGGATGGACCTTAGCAGATATTAAATGATTAAGTACTTCTATTTGTACTCATCAAGTATTCATTAAAAAAGGAAGTAAACCTTTGATCCAACCTCAGCATAGACTAAATCCAAACATGAAGGAAGTGGTAAAGAATGAAGTAGTAAAGCTCCTTGATGCTGGTATTATTTATCCTATTTATAACTTTACATGGATTAGGCTGGTTAAGGTAGTACCAAAGAAGGGAGGGACTACTCTCATAAAGAATGACGAAGAAGAATTAATTACCACAAGGAAGGTAATTGGTTGGCGTATGATCCTTGACTATCGTAAATTGAATGCCGCCACAAGAAAGGATCACTTTCCTTTACCTTTCATTTATCAAGTAATATAAAGATTTGCTGGGCATAGTTTTCATTGTGCTTTAGATGGATACAGTGGTTACTTGCATATTCTTGTTGCCCTTGAGGATCAAGAAAAGACGAAATTTATGTGTCCATATGGCACCTTTGCATATAGATGAATGCCTTTTGGCTTGTGTAATTCCTTTATTAATTTTCAGTGCTGTGTGATAGCAAATTTTGTGGATATGATTGAGACAGGCATTGAACCATTCATGGATGATTTTTTTGTATTTGGTACATCATTCAATGCATGTTTGGAGAATCTAGGAAAGGTACTGAAGAGGTGTGAAGAAACCAACTTGCTTTTAAATTGGAAGAAATGCCATTTCATAGGGCAAAGTGTATAGTATTGGGTTATAAAATTTTGAGAAAAGGCATTGAATTAGATCCAGAAAAAAGTGGAAGTCATTGTTCATCTACCCCCACCAAATTCAGTTAGAGCAATTTGGAGTTTTCTTGGACATGCTGGATTTAACAGACGCTTTATTAAGGATTTCTTTAAGATAGCGAAGCCCCTTACTAAGCTTTTGACCAAGAATGCAATCTTTAACTTAATCATAAATGCATGCATTCTTTCCAATGGTTAAAAGAAAATCTTACGAGTGGACCTATTTTGCTATCACCAAATTAGTATCTTCCTTTTGAATTGATGAGTGATGCGAGTGACTTTGCATTTGGTGCAGCACTTGGATAAAGGCATGAAAATCTCTTCCATTCAATCTATGATGCAAGTCGCACTTTAAATGATGCTCGAAAGAATTACACCACTACTGAGAAGGAGATGTTAGCTGTGGTGATTGCAATTGACAAGTTTTAGTTCTATTTGGTTCTTTTAAAGGTGATAGTTTATATGGACCATTCTGCATTTAAGTACCTTATAAACAAGCCAGATGATAAGCCACGATTGATTCGATGGGTTCTCCTATTATAGGAGTTTGACGTTAAAATCTGAGATAAGAAAGGTACGAAAATTCTTTTGCCTGATCATTTATCTCATCTAAATGAGGAAGAAATGGAGAAAGGAGAAAATCAAGACATAAAGGAGGTGTTTCCTGAAGAACACTTATTAGCCATGCTTACTTTACCTTGGTATGCGGATATAGTGAATTATTTGACGGGTAATGTGATCCCTCCTAACTTTTCACACCAACAAAAGGTGCTTGAGTGTTGTTTCTATTGGCCTACTCTTTTTAAAGACTCATTTCATTATGTAAAGTCTTGTGATAGTTTTCAAATGTTGGCAATATTTCTAAGAGACATGAGATGCCATTAACCAACATTTTTATTTGTGAAATCTTTGATGTTTGGGGTATCGATTTCATGTGTTCATTCCCTTCATCATACTCCAACAAATAGATCGTACTAGTTATTAATTATGTAAGTAAATCGATTGAAGTAGTTGCACTTCCAACCAATGATGTAAGAGGTGCAATTCATTTTCTTAAAAAGAACATATTCATTCGATTTAAGACACCTAAAAACCTTATAAGTGATAGGGGAATGCATTTTTGTAACAAGTAATTCAAATCCCATTTATCCAAGTATGGTTTTAGGATCTTTTGAGTGTTAGGATCTTTTAAATAAAGTGTTGAAGCTTTTGAAATGTGTTTAGTATGTTTTCTTTAGGATGTCCTTAGTTAGGTGCGCTTGATTTGAATTTAGATGTGTTTTAGCCTTGAATTTGAATAAAATTGATTGATAATTCAATCTATGTTGTTAGGACTTGAATTTAGGAGGTTTTGGATAGAAATTTGGAAGGAAATTGATCAAATTTCGCTTTAGGCAAACTAATAATGACACCCTGATAGGGTCACATTGAAGGAAGGATAGGGTGTCATTGTTTATAACATTCAAATGTCATTAACGTCGCCTTGAACATCTATGAACGATGCCGTTGATTAAAGAACAAGGTGTCGTTAATAGGAGCAGAGGGTATAAAACCATGTGTTCTCCACATTTTCTCTCCGCCTCTTTTAGCCCTAAAACCTTCCAAAATTCGTATCTTCCTTGAAATTTTTAAATAGTTTTGATTCAATGGCACCACCGAGGAAACGATTGGCTTATGACCCTTCTCGATTCACGAGTGTCGACAATTTCAAATGGTACCAGGCACATCGACACAACTCATTTATCGAGGAATGACCAATCCATCTAGATATCGAGGCTCAATTCAATCTTTCTAGAGCATTTAGAAGCATTGGATGTGAGATAGTGGTGACCTTTTCAGGTCCGTTCTATGGTGCAAGGTATTCCTATTATATTAGATCGTGCTTCTATTTCTACTTTATTAGGAATTGCTAATGAGGGTAATGTCTATAAAAAGACTAAGGACTCATTACAGAGTAATTCTGTTTCTACGAATCCATATTTTTCTATACCTGTTGCGAGGGAGGCCTTGGCATTGTCTAGGAATAGCAGGTGTCTTACCACTACTAACTTAGGTGTCCGACATCAAATTATTATTGACCTCATTAGTTCTAGTGTTTGCCTCGAGCTGGTGGACTGAATGAGATGAGGGTGGTTTATCTTTTTTTATTACATAAGATTTTGTATGGATTAGGGGCTATTCCCAGGATACCATTATCGAGATTTATTATTCTTGGTATGCAAGATGTGGTCAAGCTCAAGAGGCCGACCAATAATTTCAATTTCCCTTACTTTTTTTATGAGGATATTTTTGGATGCTGGAGTTCCTTTGGAGTTATAAGAGGTTGTTGATGTGTCTTCCAAAGTTATGATCAATGCAACCCTATTAAAGCAATGGAGTTTTATTTTTCATCAAGGGCAATGGATAAAGTAAGGTACTAAAGACGCCCCTGTACCTAAGGCAGTACTTGAGGCACTTGAAGCTGAGATGAGTGAGGCATCATCTGACTTTAATCCGAGGCACTTGAGGCTGAGATGAGTGAGGCATCATTTGAATTTACTCCGAGTGTGCCTCGACAGAGACGTGTTTCCCCTGTTGCTGCCCCACCTTCATCATCAGACGATCCTCAGGTTGCAATGATGCAATACATGATTAACATGGAGGGTCTTCTCAGTTCTAAGCTCTTTGAGTTGGTACCGCCTTGTTTTCAAAGCTTTCTACTTTTTGGGGGGCAGTTGATTCCCACTTAGATAGCCTTTAGCATCAGGTGGATGACTTGAGTGCACGGGTATGTAGTTTCGAGGATTATTAACTATGATGGGATGCCAATGACCCTTCTATCTAATTCTTTGGTTCTTCGTATTGTTGTTTTTATTGTTTCAGTTGTTCTAGCTATTTCCCTTTCATAGTATAGGTTTCCATTGACTAGTATAGGCTTATTTTGACAGATTTTTTGTTACCTTTTGGTTTATGTTAGCTCCTTGATGTATTGACTTCCATATTTATATTAGTGGAATTCCTTGTGTCTATTTTTATATGTTGTTTGTCTTATGCTTCCAGTTCTTACACATAATCCATTACACCAACCAATCTTCACATCTATATCATATAGATGTATTTATTTCTCTAATCTCCTCCATTATGTTTTTAATTTTCTATTTTAAACATTAAGGATAATATTTAGTTTAAGTGTGGGGGAGAGAATTATATGTTTATCACTTGAGTTTTGTTTGGATGATAATTATCACTTGAGTTTTGATTGTTTGATGGCAATGTGATTTATCATCAATCTCATCGTAGTATATAAATTGAAGAAAATTTTTTCGATGTTGATCATTTTTATTGTTCATGTTTTTGTTTGAATTCAATTATTTTGGCATTATAAAATGTTATCTGATTATTTTTTACTGTTACGGACTAAATGCCTTTAATTCATTTCATAATTTGGAAGGTAAATACCTAATGATTAAAATGATATTCCATATATAAAATGCAATCTTTCTTTTAAGGCATTAATCTCATTTAAAGAAAAAGAACTGGAATTAACCCCAAAAGAAAAAATATATTGTAAGATTAATTACTTAATTTGTTAAATAAGTGAGCAGAATTACTACTCTGATTTCAAATCTTATGAGATTCGAAATTATGAGTAGGACAAAACAGTCAGTTAAGTTACTATAGCGCAGTTGAGTAATCAGGAGTTGTTCACGACAAAATGTTCATCTTCATGTAAAATATCGATGTGGCCTATCAATTATTCTGCTTACAAATTTAATTAATTAGGTGATTAATTATTTTTTTAAAATTTTGTTTTAAAGGATATGGAAATGTCAAAAAGATGATACATTAAACTTAGTCATTTGCCTTTTACATATGGAATTGATTTCTTGATTTAGGTTAAAAGTTAAAAAAGAATGAAATGATTTAAATGCATTTTCGATTTGATATTATTTACTAATCTTATAAGATTTCCATGTGTCAATATTTTTAAAGGATCAAGAAAGCATTTTCAATAATTACGGTATGAATTTTGAATTGTTTTTCCTATTTTTATATCTTACTATGAACTTGATGATGAATTAATTTACTTGAGGACGAGATAATGTTTAAGTGTAGGGGAATTGTTATGGGTCAAATTGATATAGTTTTAATGGTTAATTTGTTGAATTATGACCCCTAACTTAGTGATTAATTATTAAATTTATGTGTTATTATGTTTAATTTGAAGGATGGAGCTTGATGATGAAGATTGGAGCTAAAACTTGAAGAATGCCTCTCCTTTCTATCCATTAATGGCCCCTTGGTAGGGTCACATTAATGGAAGAATAGGTGGTTATTAATGGGTATAGAACTCGAGCATTAACAGCACCTTCTGAGGATGTTATTAATAACTAGAGTCAACAATTTTAGCTCGAAATCTCCAAGATTTCAGCTTTGGCATGATGCTAATCAATGCCTTTGTCTACTGGCACCAAGTGGGAGCTCTCTAAGTCCTGAAAACTTCGAACAACCTACAAAAAAACACGTAGAAAATAGGGGAGATTACATCTGCCATAGTGTTGAAGAGAACTCTTCCTCTCTCACCATAGTTTTTCTTTAGTTCTTTATATTCAAACACCTTGTATTCAGATTGAGCTTCTTTCTAAGTTTCTAAATATTAGTGCTTGTTGTTACGACTCATATCTGAGTCTAGCAATCATTTAAGGGGGTTTATAAACTCAGATTATTTCTTATTTTGTTCCATTTTTTAGATTAATCAAGTTTGATGTTTTGATGCTCATATCCATGAATGTTCTTGATTTTTCTGCAAGATCTTAATGAATTAGAGCTTGGCTAGAGTCCAGAATCATGTTGGGAGTTCAAGATACATTCAAAATTCTTTCTGGGATTTGTTGTAATATCTAAAATTTAAATTTAAGCTCTTAATTTCAGAAATATTAAAGTATGTTGTATAAAATGCTTATCTTGTATGTTTTAATGCAAATGTGTGGCCAATCATTTATGTTGCTAAGGATTGATGTTTTCATGATTTGAAAGAGTTTTAATACATGTTAAAGGGTCTATATTTTGTTTATTAAAGGACTAAATGAACCAAGTTTATGTTGGCCACATAAGATTAGTGTTTAAGATAGTTTAAAAATGAGAAATCATCTTAAATTGTTAGAAAAATTAATAAGCAACACAAATTCATCCTTGCCTTACCAAACCTAGATTTTTTTGAAAGTTAGAGATCTGATATTAATTTCCATAACTCACCTTTTCGAAATTAAAGCCCATTTACTTGATTTTAAAGCATAACTAAACTTTAGACATCATTAAATGGAGAAAAGCAAAATTTTAACCATAGTTTTGTTTTGATTTGTGAAGGAACTTTAATCAAACCTTAATTGTGTTTTAAAGATCAATTAAATTATCAATCATGTAATCTTGAGCTAATTTACACATTTGCTAATTTTTATAATTTTTCAAAAACAATTAAAAATCATTTTAAAAATGTTTAAGCCAAGGTAGTCTAGTTTAAGCAATTTTTATATTTTTAATCAATTTGTCTAGATTTGTCCTAAATAATTGTAATCTAATTGACCTAGTACTTAAGCAAACCTATTGTCCGTGGAATTGACTTTTAGAGTCTGAAAACTTACTCAATTATATTACTTTTGCGATAGGTGCACTTACCTTTATTCCGTCGGTGTTCAAAGTAAAATCATTTCAAAATCAATCAAAGTTTTAAAGTTGCCTAATTAACATAACAGTGGGGAAAGAAGTTGAAAATTGTTGCACACATGGATTGTTCTAAGTTTGATGGTGATGGTTTGAATGTGGTAGGCTGAAAGATTTTGATCTTTAGTTAATAGTTAATTATGGTATTTGAAAGAAATTGGTGCTTTTAATTTCAGGATTTTTGCTCAGCTTTTAAAATATGCAACTCATTTTTGTCTTACATATGTTTAATGACCCATTTGTATTATATTTAATGTTTGATTTTATTTTCTATGGTTTGTCATACGAATATCGGATGGGATGTTAAGAATAAAGTGTCTAAAGGAAAAGAAAAAAAGAAAAAAGAGAAAAAAAGAAAAAAGAAAAAAGAAAAAGAAAAAGAAAAAGAAAGAAAGAAAGAAGAAAAGTGTTATTGTTGTTAGTTGTTTAAAGCATCTTTATTTTGTGTTGTTGAATAAGAAGTCTCTTTTTTCTTTTATGTTGTTGTTTGTATTGAGCAATTCTAACTCTACTGCCTTCAACCCAATGTAAGGCTGAACTTATAAGTGGTGTTTTTAACTGTTTGAACATAGTGATCTAAGCTAGTAACCGATGGTGTTCATAACAAGCGTTCACCTTTGCCTAAAAAAGTTATATAACCTCTCAAACAGACATTTCTAAAATAACGTAGTGTATCATGTTTTCTTTTATATTTGGTCATTTTGAGCATCCTTGATTTGTTTAAGTGATAAGCTATGTGAAATGTCTTGAATCTTAGATATTATGCATATTAGGTTGCTTTTTGTCTGACTGTGTGCTTTACTTACAGTTAAATTGTTTTTTATCATGATAGGGTTGAAATTTATGAGTTAGATTAAAAGCTAATGATTTCTATTGTGCTTGATTAACTATTAACCCTTGGTTAGTTTTTTTTTTAGTGAAGCATTTTAAGTTATTGCATAAGGAAAAGTAATAGTTCAAGTGTGGGGGTATTTGATAGGATTGAATTATCTTATCTTTTTCTTATGCATTTCAATGTGAATTCAACCCTATTTTGGTTCTTAAATGCTCTTTTTTTTGTTTCCATGCATATTTAATTATTAAACATAAATATATGTGAAAAAGAAGAAGGTTATAAGTGATTTGAAGCAAATTTAAGCAAAAAACAATATAAAAGGCGCATATAAATATGAAGAGGAGCATGGCAAGAATTTGCTTTCTTAACTTGGAAAAAACCCTTCCCAAGGCAGATTAAAACACACACAAAATACTTAAAACGCCTAAAAACAACATAGAAACATAGCATGAAAACGTACTTATCAGTTGTAACTGGTTATGATTTGGTAGTACAAAAAATGATATCAAAAAATTACTTAGAAAGAAGACGTAGTCTATCTTCAGGGTAGTTGAACTTCTATAAAACTTTGAGTCTTTCACATTCCAATTTTCTCTTATTATTAATTATTGTGTGGTTTGACTATCAGTTTATTTTTTATTAAAATAACATTCACGTTTGCATAGAATATTAGATTGTTTCGGTTATGGGGTATGTTTAATTTGTTGAAGAAAATTTTAATCACTTAATTCATGTTATTTTTAGTGCTTTTAGGGTTTAGACTCATGATGCACAGGAGCATGTTTACAAACATGGTAAAGCTTTGTATAGTTTAAAACAAGGTCCTGAAGCTTGGTATGATAAATTGAGTACCTTTCTTCATCAAAATGTATTTGTAAAAGGAAAAGTTGATACTACCTTGTTTACAAAGAAAGAAAAAAATTATTTGTTAATTGTTCAAATTTATATAGATGAAATTATATTGGGTTCTATTAATGATGTTTTATGTCAAGAGTTTGCAAAGTGTATGAGCAATGAATTATAGTTAAACATGATAGGTGAATTGAATATCTTTCTTGGACTCCAAATCAAGAAACTGAGGGCTAGGATCTTGATCAACCGATCTAAGTACACAAAAATGCTACTCAAGGGATTTTGAATGAGTCAAACAAAATCACTAGGCACACCAACGAACATTATCACAAAGTTGGACAAAGATAAATAGGGTAAGCTAGTAAATGTCAAGCAATATTGAGTTATTATTGTTAACTTATCATATTTTACCACTATTAGACCCGATATTATGTTAAGTTCATGTTTGTGTGCTAGATTTCATTCTAGTCCTTGAGAGCCTCATTTATTGGCTATTAAGAGAGTTTTGAGATATTTCTCTAGTTCATCATCTTTAGGTATATGGTATCCTAGAAATGCATTTATTGGGTTAGTAGGTTATTTAGATGTGCACTATGCCAGTATCTTCCTAGATTAAAAGAGAACATCTAGCACCTATCAATTTTTAGGTCCTACATTAGTTTTATAGTTTAGCAAGAAATAAATTTTTGTGGCTTTATCTACTGTTAAAGTGGAATATATAACGATTAGTGGTTGTTGTCCATGAGGAATTTGAATTAAGCAATAATTTGGAGATTATGATATAGAAATTACAAAGATTCCTAATAGGATTGATGACACTGGTGCCATTTTCCTAACTAAGAACCCCAATTAAACATTCAAGAACTACGTATATTGAGTTAAGACATCATGTTATAAGAGATAATGTGCATAATGGTGGTATTGAATTAGAGTTTGTAGATACTCACCACCAATTAGTTGAAATCGTTACTAAACCAATGAATGAGGATAGATTTTACATGATAAGGAGAGAATTAGGCCTGATTGATAGTGCATGTCTTTGATTGTTATATGATCACGAATGTTTTCCCCCTTTTGATTTGTGGTTTCATGCATGCTTTTAGTTCTTTTTTTGATGAGTTCTTTGTTTCATTTTTTAAAGAAACCTATTTTCTTGCATTATTTGAATTTTCCTTTTTGGGAACTA
>JAOXYD010218459.1:0-19306 GCA_028565735.1 Pinacopodium congolense
TTAGTGGACTCATATCAATGGCTAGATGATCCTTCAAGGAATTTTACCAATAAATTTGGTAGATAGTGCTTAAGGGAGTACGAAACATTTCATTTTTGTTCCATTTCCCGGCTGGTAAGGCACGTACCAGTTGGTACGGAACAAAATTAAAAACTCTTATTAAAACTAAGATTGAAAGATCTTTTGATTTAACAATCTTCTTCTTTTTAATAACGACAAAATATATGATATTAGAAAGTTAAAACTAAACATTGCAAACCAAAATGGTCAATGCTCTCCATAATTCCAAACATCATATATATTAATCAGGAAAATATTGCTCCCCCTTAATTCAAGTATATGAATGAATTTCACTCCCTCTAAATATATGCATCAATTTATTTTTTGAAATAAATATGGAGATTTAAAGAAATATATAAAATGCATCAAAAACACATATTATGTATTATTATACATAAAAAACAAATGTTAAGTATTAAAAACACAATTCCCCCCTTTCTTAATATCATCAAAAGGCTATAAAAGAATTGAAAAGATGTCAATTGTTATAAAACCAATTGTCATTGAGGAGTTTACAAGGAACTAAAAAAAACATACAATTACACAAAATTTTCAAATTAACCTACCATCAATCGTATTAATTCTCTTTTAATCATACAAAACTTGTCTTCATTCATTAGTTTAATGACAATACCGACCAATTGATTTGTTGATAATCTCTAATAAAATGATATCTAATTAAGCATTCATTAGTGTAATTCCAATTCACACACCAAAATCTAATCTTTAATAAAGTGATATCTTATCTTTGTATGGTTAATCCTAAAATGTTGAATTGGATTCTTTGTTAGGTATAACACTAGTATTATCACACCTAATGGAAATTATAGTAAATTCTATACCATAATCTCTAAGTCATTTTCTAAGTCAAAGTATTTGTAAACAATAACTACTTACTGTTATATATTCTACTTTTACAATTGATATGTAAATTTTCTTTTTTACTAAACCATGAAACTAAAGCATTGCATAAAAATTAGTAAGTGTTGGAGGTGTTTTTCTTGTCTAGAATGCTAAAGATGAGGTTCCATATAAATACCTAAATATGCACTTAACCATTAAAAAATGTGACTCCCTAGGACTTAATTGAAACATATCACACAAACATACACTAAGTATAATATCAAGCATACTAGCAATGAAGTAAAGTAAGTTACTTATCATACCTTGATAAAGCTTAGTATCTACAGGTTTATCTTCTTCATCTTTATTCAACTTTGTTACAATAATCATAAGTGTTGCTAAAGGCTCTGCTTGATCTATCCCAAAGCTCTGAATAGATCCTTGGTGTACTAACCTTGATTAATAAATATCCCATCTTTCATTTACTTGATTTGTAAATGAAGGAAGAAATTGAGCTCCCCTATCATACTTATCTTAAATTCCATACTTATAAACTTTTTTAAAAAAATCGTTTCACAAACTTTCATTAGTAGCAAAAAATGATGTCATTAACATAAATTTAAACAATTATGTTGAATCAAGGAAGATTCTAATCATGTATTTGGATGATGACTAAACATATTTGTTACTAATGTTTGAGTTTTGATGTCTTTGAAAGATATGTTGATATAAAATATGTAAGAACATGTTTTAGAGACTAAGGTAAAAGAACAATTATCAAGAAATGATAATGAAGCAAGCATTAATGAAAGGATAAAGAATGGATGATCAAAAGTGAAGATCAAGATATAAAGATTAAGTTGTATAGGTTTAGGTTTATATCTTGGTCTATATTCTTAACATGATTTTTATCAATGCTTGAAAGAGCTCTCACATTTTCATATCATACTTGCATTGCATGTAGGTTTAGAATGTTTTTTAGTTAAATTGATGTGTAAATTTTAGTTTTTAAAAGATTAATAAAAGATATTGAATTAGAAAACTAATGGAATAGTAACTTAGTATGAAAAAGGTTTTATTTAATAGGTCAAGTTTTATGTTTATGATGTTTGAATCAATGTGACTATTGAAACATGTTCTAAATGTGTTTTATGAGTTGTGTGCATCATCCTTGAAGAAAAAGAAACAAGTTTTGCATTAGTTTTAGTTTGGTTTAGAATCAAAGTTTGACAAAATGCATTAATTAGATTACAAATCAAGTGATTTTATGTTTTTTATTTCAAAATATATGTGTTCATATTCAATTTCACTTAAGGAATGATTTAGAAGCTGTTTGAATTAAATTAGAATAAAAGAAATTGATTTTGATAGGTTTTTAATATGTTTGCCAAACTTGAAAAATGGCTTTGTACAAAGGTCGGTCAACTGATACACAATGCATAACAGTATAATGACTAGTTTTTAGAAAAATGCAGTTGTCAGTTTTTTAATGTTTTTCACCTCTCTAATAGTTATTTCTCATAACTTCACTACCTATCTCTATAAATGAAGTTTTTGTTTCAATCTTTATATAATTTTATTAAAGATTGGAGCCTATAAAATCAGTTTCATGAAAGATGTCTCCTTTTTGTGTTCATATTCAAACTTCTTCAACTTTTATGTTTTAAATTCGCTTCTAGTGCTTCAAGTTTGTGATTTTCAATTTGTTTAAATATTCAAGAGTTTCATTGAACATTTATTTGCATTTTTAGGGTTTCATTTCATTAATTACAAAGTCTCAAAGCCATGTACTTTAAATCTATCCGGATTTGATGTTTCATTATTCATACTCATCTTTCAATGTTTTAATTTGATTTTTGTGCTCTGAAATTGCCTTAATATATTGTTCATTTGTTTGTTTACCTTCTAGTAAATTTATTGTGATAATTTTTAGTGTTTAAAAGGTAAGAAACATTAATCATTAGAGCTAGAAGTGGAACAAGTCATATTTGATAGCTCATGTGTTGGTCTTGATTCTATCTTGTTCTTTCATTCTTTAATTTTCATTTTTATTATTTCAATCTGTTGTTAACTGACAAGTTAAGATCTCAATAGATTTAATGTGCAACGGCAAATGGGTTTTATGCCGCCTTCTTGATTTATCTTATCTTAATCTATGATTGGCTTGAAATAGTCTTGTAGTAATATGTGTAGTCTACAGTCGAACCAATTATATAGGCTAGAGGAGCATTACGAACCAAATTTGATAATAATGTAGTGAAGTTATATCGTTTTAGTACTAAAAAGATACATTATCGCAATCTATTATTATTAAATATTGTTTTGGATAATTTTTTTAAAAGCATAAATATTTTTAATTTCTATATAATTAAGATTTAATATTGTATTATGATTAAAAATAAAATTATTTCAAATTTAATTCAATAGTTAAATTTATTAAAATAACATAAAATTTTATTTTTAAAATATAATAAAATATTCTTATTTTATCCATAACACGTGAAGTACAAATATCTGTTATGGGCGGCAAAGATTTGAACTTTTGTTGGACAGTGAACTGTTGGATTGAGAAAGCATCTTCCAAGCTGTAAAGGTAGCAGTATAAAGGATAAGAAGACATCTAGAACACTTTATCTCCATGGATCTTGCAACAACATATGAGTACAACGAGAGTGTCTTTCTAAAATATCTTTTTGATTCTCATCTGTGTCACAAGATATTTCTCTTTGAAGGACCATTTCCATGCAGCATTAACTCTATATATGTGGGAGATTAACATTTCCCACTACCAAGACACTGCTGCAACTACAAATTCAGAGCATTTTGGGCGAAGGAAATGGAGGCAAACTACGAGCAAAGAGGGTTCGGTATCAGTAAAAGCAAGAGGGTTACATCATCTTCTCGGAAGCAGCATCTGAGCAAGGTTCAGGCTTACCCATCTCCAGTTGCTTCTGTTTTTCATCATCCATCAAAGGACGAGATGCCTTCCATGATTTCTGGAACTGGTAATGGTCGTAGCTACTTTGAATTCCCATATAGTGCTGATGAAAGCATTGATGCCAAGGCTGCAAGTTACATTTCAAGCGTTCAAGCACGTTTTAGGCTTGAAAGAATCGAATAGACCACAATTTCCTTTCGTTTTAGGACACTAGATTCTGTATGGTATTTAGCCTGTAGGTTCTGCTGTAGTTTTGTGATGAAAAAATATGTGAAAAAGAACTTTATAAAGAATCCAACAGACCACAACTTCCTTTTGTTTTAGAACGCTAGATTCTGTGTGGTCCTAAGGCTTGTAGGTTCTTCTGCTGTAGCTTTATATTGAGCAAATATATGAACTGGCCTTTGTACTTAGCTCTATCTCTCAATTCATTGCAGCAAATCAGGTGTGGAAGTTGCTAGTGTTTAATTATACTATTGGGAAATGTTTTGTTCTGCCGTTGCATTAAAGTAGCAACCTATATTAAAAAAAAAGGGCAAAAGGGTCATATAGACCTTAAGGTTTATAAAAGTAGACGAGAGGAAGCTTTTGGTCAGTACCGACGATGAGTTTTGGAAGGTAAAGCCTGGAAGAAAGATTTGCTTCTGGTGAGTAGACAACGTCTTTTGAGATAATGTTGGATTCAGAATCAAGTGAAGGGGGGATGGTAGCTGGTCTCATGAGTCTCTCCATACAACCATCCTTGTATATACGAAGCAATAGGGAGTAGTCTTCTGCAACTTAAATGTCAATGGACGCCATGAATAAGGAAAACCAAGGACGAACTAGGAAGGAGGATAGAACGCAATGTTAATTGATGTGTTTGACGAGATCTACAATGTCAGTAAATTTTTTATCCATAGTCTACTATAGAAGACATTCAAACAATCCTGAAGCCATTATGGTAGTTGGGCCTGCATATTCATCAACTTATGGAGGCTCATCAAAGCATCTATCCATCCAAATCTCAGCTTTTTTGATACGCTCAGTGCCTGAGAAAACATCGGAATTGTTAGATTTATGCCTCAAACAAAACATTCTGCAGATATGTGCTTTGAGTTCGGTCATTAGAATCAATAAACAATCAACAACTTTCAAACCCATCAAGGAAATTATGGGCACAAGAAAGATTGGAAACATCAGTATTATTAAAGTTATGTTTCAGAAAATAAACTCTGCAGTGTTGTTAGATTTATGAATTAAACAATAGATTTTGTAGAAATATAGTTTGAGTTTCAGTGATTAGAATCAGTAAACGATCATTAGCTTTCAAACCAATCAATGAAATTATGAGCAAGAAAAATTCCAAGAAAATGAAACATAAATATTGTTGGATTTATGCTTCAAACAATAAATTCTACAAAAATATAGCTTGAGTTTCAGTGATTAGAGTTAGTAAACTATCAATAACTTTTAAACCCATCAAGGAAATTATAACCAAGAAAGATTTCAAGTGATAAGATTGAAATATATTAAATTTTTATATATTTTTTAATGTCATTTTAATCTTATTTTATTATTTAAATACTTAATTTGTGTTATATTGTGCTTAACGATAGGTTTATTACTTTAACACAAATTTTGATCAAAACATGAAGAATTTAAAGCAATTTAGCATAAAGCCAAAGATTACATCAATTTGAAAAAAAAAAGAAAAGAAATCAGCTGAAAATGTAAGCTATAAAAACGCAACTTGTTGTGTGTTTAAAGCTCGCCATTTCCACATATTAATTGAAATAACAAAAACGATAGCCTTAGTCTTGATTATTAAGGCGGCAACTGAAATCAAAACGGAGAGAAAATAAAAAGAGGAGAAACAAAACGACTTAGAAGAAGGAAAGCATCAAAGGAGAGCTTCTGTCTTGGATGTGCCCGTAAACATAGGAGGAAAACAAAAGGCGGGTGTGGCTGCTAGCGGGAGTGGCTTGGAGCGACTTGGCGAGTTGTTGGTGAAGCAAGCCAAGCTTGGCCGAAGCTTATCCATTCTAAGCTTAGTGGATGATAACTCCAGGTTTCCAGGAGAAGCATTCAACAACGTTTTCCTTAGCATTTAGCATTTATTTTCAATTAAACTCCTATTCATCTATTGCTTTATCTTAGAAACTCGTTTGTAGCTTTCTCTTTTACTTGCTTTTGTTTTGCTTCTTGTCCAAATCTTTTTAATTTTTATTTTCATTTGCTTTACTTTTTTGTCATGGCCAAGTACTACATTTTAGTTCTAAGTTTATTGCTTTCCTCCTTCTTATGTTACAACATTTGTTTGTTTCTGTTATTAATTTTGTCTTTAGTAAATCTTAATTTGAATTAAGGGGATGCTTGAATTGGTTTTTGATTTTAGATTTGATTTTTAAATTTTTTAAACACAAAAATCAATAAAGAACATTACAGAAATCGAAAAAAATACACTAATACAATATAGAAATCGAGACAGATAATACAAAAATTTATAAAAATACACAAAATCCACTACAAAAATACAAGAACCACAACCAAAAGCTTAATCAAACGGCCCATAAGTTTCATTTCCTTTTTTTTTTTTATGCTTTATGTCTTGATTCATATGTGTTTGGTAGTTTAGATTCATGCATTTTCTTATGTTTTAATTCATTTATTTTCAGTTTTTATTCAATTTATAGTTATTAGAATTTTTGTTTAGAAAGTTAGTTTAAGTTTTGATTAATTAAGTTTTAGTTAATTAAATAATAGCTCAAGTACTGTGTGTTTATGTTAATTTAAATGTCAATTTATGTTTTTCGTTTATTGTTTCTATTTTTTCAGCCTTTGTTTTATTTTAATTAATTATGTTTAGTGTTAATTTAATTTTTTTTTGCTTAATTTAATTATGTTTAACTAGTTTAGTTTTGGGTTGGAAGATATTAATGGGATTTTGGATTAATAATTATGAGAATTGATTACTAATTGATTAAGCATTGTGATTAAGGTAAAAATTGAATTAGAATTCCATATAAATAACATGAATTAAAGATTAAATCTTAAGATTAGCCATTCTAGGTTTAATTTCTAATTCTATTGTTAGGAATGAACTTGTGATGCGTAATAGTCCTAGTGATTTCTATAGGTAACAATAGGCTAATTAAATTTGTTAGTGAACTTAATCAACTTAGCCTAGAATTCTAATTCTCTAAGTTGGACAATCCGAGATTGCGAAATTGTAATTTAGGCTAATTGTTCTCTAGTTGTTAATGTTATCGTTTTGTTAAATTTGGAGAGCTTATTCTAAATTGCCTCGTGATTAGGGATATGTTTTCTATTATATAGGTCCTATTTAAAAATTAGTGGAACCGAGGATTTGAGGGCCTGTTTGAACTTATAGGCTGGTATCTTAGACCAATCGTAAGTTATCTATTTTGATGATCAATTATAAGTCTAGAATTCCTGATATATCTTTCACTCAGCTTTCACATTTCTTATTTGTTTCTTATTTGGTTGTCTCTGTTTCATTAATTAACTTTAGTGTTTAGTTTTGATGTCTTTGCATATAAGGTTTTCCCCCCTTTTTCTTTTAGGTAATAGTAGAATAGCTTTAATGCATCATAACTCCCTGTGGGATCGACCCTAGCTCACTCTAGCTACATAGTTAGGTAAGTTAGGTAAATTATTATTTGTGAGTTCATGACGACTTATCAAATTTTTGGTGCCATTGTTGAGGAGCTGGAGCTTGTGTTTTAGCTATTTCTAGTGTTGTTTTTGTTTTTATTGTTCTTGGTCATTTTGTCTTCTGTTTGTCTTAGATTCCCAGCTTTTTCTGATTTTTTTATCTTTTAGTGACATCACTTATTATCATTATGCTTTTGATTCTGATTCTTTATATTATCCTTATTATGATGATGAGTTTCCATCTTATGTTACTTCTAAGTTTGACCATCAAGTGGCAGGTTCCACTTCCTTAGCAGCGCAAGTACCAATGAATGACCAACAAGCTAAGGTATGTGAAGTTTGCTCATTTTTGGGTTATCCTTTCTGGACGTGTCCTGTTTCGCAGGAGAAACAGTACAAGTTCGATTCTTCGTTGTGTTACTATCAAGAACAATCATACTTCCAGCCACAGCTTCCACCTCCACCATTGCCATCATAAGCTGATGGGATGTCATTGGAGGAGATTGTCACAAGCTTGGCAACGAGCACTCTTTAGTTCCGATTGGAAACAAGGAGTAGCTTGAATACCTTGGGAAATCAATTAAGCCACTTAGTTGATATGGTTCAGACCTTAGAAGCCCAAGCGTCTGATAGCATGCTCAGCCAACTAAAGGGAGTTCCAGAAGAGGAGGTATGCATTCCTACAGAGAGTGGAGATCAATGGGAGCACCTAGTAGCAATAGAGGAAGAGCAAGAGAAGCCAGGAGAGGAGGAGGCAATTGTTCAAAAAAAGGAGGAGGGTACGTAACCTCCTAAGGTAAGTGATATAGTTCCTATTATCGCTAACCGAATTTCATTTCCTTTTCCTAGTTCTTTATAGGTGAAAGAAGAAGAAAAAGAAGAAGAGAAGTAGAAAGAGGAAAAGCTGCATGATGCTAACTTGATGAATGAGTTATGGGCAAGCGAGTGGA
This sequence comes from Pinacopodium congolense, assembly GCA_028565735.1. Classification (NCBI taxonomy): domain Eukaryota; kingdom Viridiplantae; phylum Streptophyta; class Magnoliopsida; order Malpighiales; family Erythroxylaceae; genus Pinacopodium; species Pinacopodium congolense. The sequence goes on from JAOXYD010218459.1 coordinate 8,449, forward strand.
AGATCGAAGGGAGCAAGTAGGATGTCGAGTCTTCATATCCATTGGCAATGCGCTTAGGGAGACCATCTTGGTATGAGAAGGGCAATACCCGAAAAGACGAGTGGACATTAGAGTGCGATGGCGAAACCATGAAGTTCCACTCTTCAGAAACCTCTGGGCATTGTCCTAAAAAAGGGCCTACTTCGATAGAAGGTGCTCAAGGCTACTCATGGAGTCTAAGCATGTTACTTGTTGGGCTCAAGCATCCGTTCGACAATGGATAACATTGATATTTTGAAGGTCAAGCTTATGAGCTAAAATAAGCACTTGATGGGAGGCACCCCCTCCATATCACTTCTGTTATGTATTTTTCTCTTTTATATATATCTTTCGATTATTTGCTTTGCTTGATTTACTTGTTTTCTTTGGTTTGTTTTGTTTGTAGGAATTCGAGAAGGAAGCTACAATCTTTCACTTCATAGCTGCTATCTTAATTTTCAAACTACAATCTTTCATTTTGAGCTACATTTGGGGCCCCGTTTAATCCAAGGAAATACTTTTGTTCCTACCCTCTTATGCTTGTGTTTTCATTACTTTAAGGACATTAGAAATAATATCCATTATAAGTGTGGGGGTGAGGCAAGGTTAAAAATATTTACATACTTGAATTATGGTGAGTTTGATGGTTATGATTTGAATATGATATATTCAAATGATCTTGAATTTTAATTGATAGTTAATTTCGGTATTTGAACGTAATTAATGCTTTTAATTTAGTGAACAATGATTGATTCTGCATTGATTTCTAACCCTTAAATTTTTTTCTTTTTCTTTTTCTCTTGAGTATTTGCATGTGTTAGTGATCCGTTTGTGTGATATTTAATGTTTAAGTACATTTTATATGATTTATCATAGGAATGTAGGATGGGATGTTTGAAATTGAAAAAAAACATGAAAAGAAACAAAAAGAAAAAAGAAACAAAAAGAAAACCATCATTGTGTTTGCATTGTTGATAAAAAAAATTATCTTTGTTTTCGTTGTTAAATAAAAAGTGTTATTTTTCTTGTATTGTTGTGTATTGGACAATACTCACTCCACTAGCTTCAACTCAAATTCTCTAAGGTGGAAGTTATGAGTGGTTCTTTTAGTCATTTGAGATGGTGATCTAACCTAGTAATCAGGAGTGTTCACGATAAAGTGTTCACTTTCGTGTCAAAAAGTTAGATGACCTATCAAACAAACAGTGCTTAAATCTCATATTGTATCGCTTGCTCATTTATATTTGGTTGTTTCATTTGTATTTAATCATTTTAAACATTCTTAACTATATTCATGTGATGGCTTATGCAAGATGGCTGGAACATTTAATATTATGCATATGGATTGCTTCTTACTAACCTTGTGTGTGTGCATATGATAACTTAAGTTTTTGTAATGAAGGAATTAGGGTTTGTAAACTTAATTAAAGACATTAATTGATTTTTGTTTGTACTTAATTAGCTTGAAACTTCATTTTAAGATTACTTGAGTGAAGTATTTAAATCATTTCTTGAGGATAAGTAATAGTTCAAGTATGGGTGTGTTTAATAGGATTGAAATATATTAAATTTTTATATGGTTTTTAATGTCATTTCAATCTTATTTTATTGTTTAAATACTCAATTTGTATTATATTGTGCATAATGACAGGTTTATTACCTTAGAATAAATTTTGGATCAAAACACGAAGAATTTAAAGCAATTTGAGCATAAAGCCAAAGATTACATCAATTTGAAAAAAAAGAAAAGAAATAAGCTGAAAATGCAAGCTGCCAAAAATGCAACTTGTTGTGCATTTAAAGCTCGCCATTTGCACATATTAATTGAAATAAAAAAAAACAATAGCCTTTGTCTTGGTTATTAAAGGTGGCAGTTGAAATCAAAATGGAGGAGAAAATAAAAAGGGGAGAAACAAAACGACTTAGCAAGAAGGAAAGCATAAAAGGAGAGCTTTTGCCTTGGATGTCCACGTAAACTTAAGAGGAAAACAAGAGGCGGGTGTGGCTGCTAACGGGAGAAACTTGGCAAGTCATTGGTGAAGCAAGCCAAGCTTAGACCATGCTTATCCATTCCAAGCTTAGTGGATGACAACTCTAGCTTTTTAAGTTTCCAGGAGAAGCATTCAACAATGTCTTTCTTAGCATTTAGAATTTATTTGCAATTAAACTCATGTTCATCTATTACTTTTACTTTGGAAACTCATTTGTAGCTTTCTCTTTTACCTGCTTTTATTTTTCTTTTTGTCATCTTTTTTATTTTTATTTTTATTTTCTTTACTTTTTTGTCATGGCCGAATACTACATTTTAGTTCGAAGTTTATTGCTTTCTTCCTTCTTATGTTACAACATTTGTTTGCTTATGCTATTAATTTTGTCTTTAAGAAACCTTAATTAGAATTAAGTTTCATTTCATGTTTTTTTATTTATGCTTTATGTCTTGATTAATATATGTTTGGTAGTTTAGATTCATGCATTTTCTTAGATTTTAATTCATTTATTTTCAGTTTTTATTCAATTTAGAGTTACTAGAATTTTTGTTTAGAAAATTAGTTTAAGTTTTGATTAATTAAGTTTTAGTTAATTAAATAATAGCTTAAATAATGTGTGTTTGTGTTAATTTAAATGTGAATTTGTGTTTTTCCTTTATTATTTTTATTTTTCAACCTTTTTTGTTTTAATTAATTATGTTTAGTGTTCATTTAATTTTTATTTTGCTTAATTTAATTATGTTTAGCTAGTTTAGTTTTGGGTTGGAAGATATTAATGGGATTTTGGCTTAATAATTGTGGGAATTGATTACGAATTCATTAAGCATTGTGATTTAGGTAAAGATTGAATTGGAATTCCATATAAATGACATAAATTAAAGATTAATTCTTAGGATTGGCCATCCTAGGTTTAATTTCTAATTCTATTGTTATGAATGAACTTGTGATACATAATAATCCTAGTGATTTCTATAGGTAACCATAGACTAATTGAATTTTTCAGAGAACTTAATAAACTTAGCCTAGAATTCTAATTCTCTAAGTCAAATAATCTAAGCTTGCGAGATTGTGGTTTGGGCCAGTGGTTCTCTAATTGTTAATGCTATCACATCGTTAAATCTGGAGAGCTTATTCTAGGTTATCTCGTGGTTAGGGATAGATATTCTATCATATAGGACCTATCTAAAAATTGGTGTAACTGAGGGTTTGAGAGCTTATTTGAACTTATAGGCTAGCATCTTAGACCAATCGCAAGTTATCTATTTCGATGATCAATTATAAGTCTAGAATTCCTAATATATCTTCCACCCAGCTTCTGTATTTCTTGTTTATTTCTTATTTGGTTGTCTTTATTTCGCTAACTATCTTTAGTATTTAGTTTTAATATCTTTGCTTCCAAGGGTTTTGTTTTCTTTTTGACAACATTAGTGGTAGCAATTCACTCTAGCTCTCTGTGGGATCAAGTCTGACTTGATCTAACTACTAAGTTAGGTGAGTTAGGTATTTTATTATTTAGTAGCTGACGACGAGAGCTCACCACACTCTATTTTTTGAGATGCTTCAGGGCTTTCTTAAATTAATTCTAAATAAGGAAACAAGTAATTCTAAAAAAAGGAAGTAAGTAGCCATTAGAGGAGGACCTATACCAACTTTAAACAAATCCATCGAATTTCAGATATTATCCTAGCTTAAGATAGGACTTCAAACAAGTCTTAGGACACAATTTGAGACCATATAACAAATCATCTTGATTTAATTAACTTAAAAAATGGATTTTCTATGAAATTAAACTTTATGTAACTTAGGAGTGACTACATGCAATGCATGATCAATGTTGAGCCCTTAGGTCAGTTGGACAATAAATGAAACTTACAATTGTATACAATACACCATAACTAAGGTCTTGTAGCTTCCATATCTCTTGTTCTTCCTTTAGCTTTATCTTAGTCCTTCAAACTTCAAGTTTTACGTATGGAACCGTCTTAAAATAAAATATCTTTGAATTTCAGCATGCAAGCTCAAATCATTAGTTCTAATTATGTTTTGTTATCATAAAAACTAAGATTGGAGCCTTCTTTGGTTCAACAATTTTAGTTTCATTCTTGAAATAAGGTCAAACAAGAATTCCAAAGGTCTTTATACCTCCAATTAGATTTTTAATTACGTTAGGGACCTTACCCTTGATGAAAACCCAATTGAAATTCCTTTCTTGGCAAAATACCATGGAAAATATCTAAAAATTATAATTTTAGGATTAGGAACAAAAGCTGTAACACCTAGAAAATCCATACTCTCAAATGGTATCCTATTTTCCTCACTCTTAACATCCAAATCTTGAACATGTTCATCAAAATCTTGATAAGCAACCATAGGATTTTCCTCATTTCCATTTATGTCATTAATATTACCTTCATCATGCTACTGAATTTTATTTTCACCTAAGTCATAGTTTTTTAATTCACATATATGCTCTCTATTAACCCCAGCTACTTCAACCATAGACTCAACCATTGCTTCACCTAAGATTTCTTTAGCACCAATGATGTTTGCATTGTGACCTGAATTAACTACCTTATTTTGTAGAAGTTCCAAGATTACTAACTCATGCCCTTCTAGATTGCTCATAGGTTTTTCCACAGTTCTAGACAATTGAATCATAAATTCAAGAAGTAATTCATCACTATCCTAGGTTTCTTCATGATTTTCAAATGATTTAAATTGAAGAACTTGATTATGATCCACACAAGCATCAACCTTTACATAATTCATATTAAAGGGAATTGACAACTCTTGCTCCCCACTGTCTAAATCAAAAGATTCTACCTCATTTGGTATAAATTGAGTGGGTTTAGGAGGATCAGAGGGATAATTTATTCTAAGGGACTCCATTAATTGATACCTCCAATTTAGACAAGAAGATTTTAACTCCTGCATAGTGGGCTAATATTTTGAGATGTTATAATTGATTAAGACCCTAATGGTGGATCTTAAATTATTTTGAGGCTCCCCTTTATAGGAAATGGATGATGATTATTCATAGTAAGGTGCATCGCACCAAGGGTAAGAAGGAGAATTTATCGAATCATAGGTATAAGTCACATCAAAAGGATTAGAATAGGCATTGCTCTAATAATTCCTTTCATCTTGAGGCTCACACCAATAATAGTCTTGTTAATGTTCCTGTTGCCTCCACATCTTCTTGGTAACTAAAATAGGAACCAAAATATGTTCCAACACATAAATAAAAAGAAAAAGAAAACATAGAAAGAAAATTCTAACCTAATCATTGAAATAAAGATAACACAAACAAATAACAACACTTGAAATGAAAAATAAATGCACAAAATTTAAAAAATTTAGAAAAACAAAAATTTTCAAGTCCTAAAGTAACCGATACCAATTTTTTTAATATTACTACAATTATTCCCTAGCAATAGTGACAAAAACTTGTTGCTTGTTAGTTATGTGATTAGGAAATGTGGAGCGATTTTAAGATTTTACTTTGAAAACCAACGTGACAAGGCAAGTTTACCTATTGAACAAGTAAGATAATGTGATATATTTAAGAATCTGAGTGTCTAACCCACAGAGACAAATGGATAATTACTAGAATAATTGGATTACAATTATTTAGTAAATTTCAAAAAGTTGATTAAAAAGAAGAAAATTACTAACTTATCATAACTTGCTTTAAACCTTGCAATTTTGAGTTTAAAAATGATTTCTAAATTACTAAAAATTACCAAATTATGGAAAATAGCTAAGGATTAGGTGATTAATGAATTAATTGAGTTCCTAACAATTGTAAAGGTTAAATTAGAGATTCTTTATGAATTTAAAGCAAAGCTATGGTTAAGACTTATGCCTTTTCTATATTAATCTTAATTTAAAGTTTGGTAATTCATTAAATTAAGACAATAGGCTTTAAATTCAAGAATTTGATTTTTGGATTTGCGGTTTGAGATCTCTAACTCTAAAAAATAAATAAAGTTTCATCATTCATTGATTGATTTGCGTGGTTTATTAATTTTTCCAATAACCTAAGTTGATTTCTTAAGTTTTATATTATCTTTCACTCTAATTTAAATGGTCAACTTAAAATTAGAACTTCTAGACCTTTAATAAAAAAAAATCAGATCCTTTTACATGCATTTAAAGCTCTCTTAAAACAAAAATACACCAATCCTTAGCTGGAAATCGGATTTACCCATACATGATGATCTAATCATGCAAAACATGCATCTTAAGCCACATATTTTGATAGATCTAAAAATTATAAGTTGAAATAATAATTTTAGAAGTTCCAAAATAGGTTTGGAAAGCTCTTAGACTTGTCTTTAACTCCTCAACATAATCTGGATAGCAACTTAGCTTCAAAATCCACAATAACTTGAAGAAAAATCAAAGAACATTCAATAATGTAATTATAAGAACATGAACATTGATTTATCAAAACAATAGAGAAAATACAGTAATAATCTGAGTGTAGAAACCCCTTATGATGATTTAGAAACATAGATATGTCTTAGCAACATTCTTCAACAAGAAGTGACTTAGAAAATACAATATAACTCACATTATAACTGCTTGAAGCTAAAGATCTACAAAGAATAACAAAGAGAGAAGGAAGAGCCTCTCTCTCTAGAACTCATATCGGATTCCTCTTGATTGAATCATGTCCTTGTTATTTTCTTCTATTTTTTAGCTCTAGTGGACTCCCACTTGACACTGGATGATAGCAACATTAATGAATATCATGCCTAAGCCACAATTGTGAAGATTTGAGATGGATATATTTGTTTGATCTATCAACGACACCTTGGGTTGATAACAACACCCTCAACCCAATGTTGATTTTCAAATTTTGACTTCTTCACCTTGGGGCTACTCATCCTTCAACGATGGATCTCTAAATCAAAGTTGAAGGACCAGAAACCTACAAATTAATTATAATAACATATAACTTCAGCAGTTAAATACTGAATTATAGGTCATAATTCAATAAATAATCAATAAAAACTCAATAAATTTGACCCCTAATAATTATCATGAGGGCGTTAGTAATAAAATATGGATTTGAGGATTAGAACTTCTTGAAATTTAAGCTTAGTTCCTATAGCTGTAAGTAGATGAAACCATATAATAGGAATGTTAGAGATAAGACATTAACTTGACTATAACTTTGTCTTGATTTAGTGCAGACCCCAGATTAGGCATTCAAACCTTTTCATAACTCAATCAAATCATTTAAAGCCTAAATCCTTAGCTAATTAATCAATTTTATAATCTTTAAGACAAATTGGAATCATGTGCATTATTGGAAAATTTTAGGTTAATTTGGTAGTCCTAACTCTTTTAAGTTAGCAATCTTAAGCTTCTTTAGATAATTGTAATATGAGTTACCTAATACTTACATCAATTCCTTATGGGTTTGACATTTCAAAATTTTAAATATCCTCCACTTTATTACTTATTGGCTGGTATACTTACCATGATAGTTAGTTTAAAAGTGCTTAAAGAAAGTGTGTATTCATTTGCTTAATTTGATAATTAATTATGATAATTAGAGTAAACCAACCAACTCAGCAAGTTTTTCGTACCATTTTCGAGGAATTTAATGTGATATTAGGTATATATTAGTGTCAATTACTCCAGAGTTAAAAATATTGTTTATTTTGTGTTTTCTTGCTTTCCCTTTCTTATTTGTTTTTTTCTTAATTTAATTTTATTGTTTTGTGTTTGTTTTATGTTTAGTTTGTGTGTTGGGACCTATTTTTGTGACTTCCTTTAGTCATTAAAACGATGTGGAGGCAATATGATCACGGGCAAGATCACTAATAATATGAGCCTGAAGTTGAAGGGAAATATTAGGGCAATGGTTCTTATGATCAATTTGATGCAATATATACCCCTAATTCAATGCATTACTTACTCTTGGCATAATTTAAGTTATTATGATTAACCATCATTTTTTTCCTATTAAGATGAGCCTCATAATGATTTAAGATCCACCATTTGGGAGTTATTTAATGAAAGCATATTTAGATGTCAACCCACAATGGTAGAATTGAAATCTACTTGTACAAATTGGAGGGAGCAATCACCAGAAAATCTTAGAGTTGATTATCCCATTGACTCTCTCGAAACCACTTAATTTGAATCGAGTGAGTTAGAACCTTTTGATAGAAATAGTGGTGAGCAAGAGTTTTCAATTCCCTTATAATGAATGATGTATGCTTGAATCATAACCAAGCTCTTGGAAGCAAAGCATTTGAACCTTATAAAGTAGCCTCGGAGAGTGATGAATCCCTTTTTGAATTTATGGTTAAATTGGCTAGTAATATTAAAAACATTTGAGTGATGTAGAAGAACATGATTTAGGAGGCTTCACATTTCCACTAGATAAAGTAGTTGATTCAAGTCATGATGGAGACATCATTAATGTTAAGGAAAATCTCCTAATTGAAACAAAGGTGAGTAAAGTAGAAGCTTATGATGAGGTTATTGTAAGTGAGTCAATTAGGATACGATTTGAGAACTTAGATTTTCTAGGTGTTGCAACTTTTATTCATAGGCTTAAAGTTGTAATCATTAATTATTTACCATGGTATTTTATCAAGGAAAGGTGCCTTGATTGGTTCTTTATTAAGGATATAGTTCTTAAGGCTTTAAGAAGTCAAATTGGAGGCATAAGGGCCTATAAGAATTTAGCTTGCCTTTACCTAACGCAAGAAGCCAAATTCTAGGATGGTGAGCCAAAGTTTAGATTAAAAATTCTCTATCGTTAAGGTCTAAATAAAAGATGTTAAAGAAATTCTTGTTGGAAGGCAACCTAACCATGAATTTAAGTTCTTTTGTTTCAATTTGGTGTGTTTTTTGTTTAATTTAATTAGGTGTGTTTTTGTTGTGTGTTTTAAGCCTTTAATCCCTATTATTTTAACATATTTTTTTCTTTAATTTTCCTTTTGTTTTAAAAGCCTCTTTTGAGAATCCTTAATTAGAACCTAGTGTGTTTGTTTTGGTTTTATTTAGTGTGTTTTTAAAATCTTTTCTTATAGTTCTAATTTTTTTTTATTATGTGCACAAGTTCTTTTATTTTAGTAGTGTGTTAAGTCTTTAGGTTTACATGATTTTAATGTATTTTTATTTTATGTGTTTTCCATAAAATTAGTTTTTTCCTTTTAAGTTTCCCCTTAATTAGGTTTTTATAGTTTAAGTATTATGGGTTAGTTGAGTTAGTGTGTTTAGGTTATTATTTTTTAAGTTAAGCCTTTTCTCTTTAAGCATGTTTGTCTCCTTTAATATAATTTCTGTGTGTTTTTAGTTTTTTCAAGCTTTGTTCATGTTCAATTTAATATCTAATCCATCTAGAATTGTTAGGACTTAAATTGGGATTAATTTGGTGAATTTTGATGTGATTTTTCATCCTTAGAAGCACTTTTTAGAGACTTAAACAATGGATGTTAAATGTTAGGGTTTAACCCTTTTGAACCTTCATTTTACTCTTTCTTGAGACTTAAATGGTGGGACTTAAATGACATTGTTTAAGTCCCCAACAACTACCATTTAAGTTCGTGATATTGATAAAAATTATACCACTTCACCTGTCCTCCTCTTCTTTTTTTTCCTCCTTGCTTTGTTCATCATATTTTCTCCCCTTTTTCCTCCTAGACATAATGTCTTGCTTACTTCTTAGCCAAATCACATGTTCTTGGTATCATTTTTTCTCTATTTTCATTCTCTACAATATTCTGGCCTTAAATCATCTATAAACTCCCTAGAATTTCCTAAAAATCATATGAAATGCTTGAGTTCCACTGTTTACACTACAAGTAAAAGTTTTCCATTTGTTTTTTACATTTTAGGCCTCATTTCTCATAATGGTATCATTGCGTTATAAATTTCATTATCTTTCAATTGATACCAATTTTAGGCAGTAATTTTTCATCAAAATTTGGAGAATATTCCAGTGAGAGGAATATTTCGACATACCTTATAGAAAAGTTTTTAAAATTTTCTTAGTGTTTTTTGACTCCATTTTATGTGTTTATTGAATATTTTTACATTAGATGGTGCCTAGGAAATATTTTAGAGTTTCTAATTCTTGAAAAGATATACTTTTAATAATTCTTGCTTCGCTTATTGTGAGAAATCAAATTAGTTTAAGGCTCGTCATCTGAATGAATTCATTGTTGAGCGATCGGTGGAGCCTAATGTGGAGGCTGAATTTGATGTGTCTAGTATTTTTTTAGTCCTCCAATGGCTCTTAATTATGGAACTTCTTGGGCCTTATTATTTGATGTTGGTTAAGGGGTTCTTTGTCAACGTTAAGAAGAAGAATAACCTCGACATTCTTGATATTCACATGATGGTTAGAAGTACACCCATTATCATCACTCATTTACTATTATCTACTTTCTTAGGGGGTACCGATGTAGGAGACATTTACATTCATAAGATTGATTGATTACGAGTGATTCAGTTATTTCTAATCCCTCCTTTTCGATTGTTAAGGCTAGAACTTTGCTAGGAATGATTAGCCCTACAGCTAAAAGAGGCTACCCTACTTATCAGTTGTTGAGAGTATTTCATAAAAATACAAAATACGACTACGAGTTTTACGCTCAAAATCGCAAGTATACGGGTCGTACTGATAGTAAAGCACGGATATCGATCTCACGAGGATTGTATTTAGACACCTTATCAATTTCGCTTGTACTTTGTTTAAGAAATTAATTTAAAAAAATAAACTAAAAAAATAAATAAATGAGACAAATTCAGACAGATTTTGGAGCAGGAGCGAGCAACACAACTAATCGCAAACACAACAAATAGAAAATTCAGAGACAATC
>JAOXYD010218470.1:0-19305 GCA_028565735.1 Pinacopodium congolense
TCTACTTCTGACCCACTGTTGTTTCTTTATTTTTTTACCACACCCACAAATAGTGTTGTCTTCCTTATTTCTTAGCCATTCTCTTAATCCTTCTAGGTTTCTTCAAATCCAACGTTTCTCTCTGACCGGTCCCCTCTCTCTTTCTTTCTTTCTTCCTTTATTCCTTTCTTCCTTTCACCTATTTGCACCGTATCAAGGAGACATCTAGTTGTTTTGTGGTTGAAATGGTAACTGGACAACTAGCATGGAATTGAAAGTTGGAGACAAATGTGATGACTTTATTGATCTGTATTGGAGTAGGAGATGAATTACAAACAATCCTATAAGAGATGTCTGAAGCACTTTGTTTAAGGTAGAGGAAAAGTATCAAAACTTAAAATTAATCTAGACTAACGAAACTTGAATAAAAGTAATAACAAAAGAGAGTAAAACACATAATATACTCAATAGGGGAGACTTAGGGATTGTTTAATCATTGTTTATCTTCCTTTTACCCTATTTATTTCATTTTTTTTATCCTAGATATGCAATAGTTGATTACCCTCTCTCAAGATCTAACCAATTAATTCTAATTCAACTACTTAAAAATTGAATTGTAACCTCTCAGTTCACAACATTACTCATAAACAATGCAAAAGGATTTGAAGCAATCCTAAAGACAATTAATAAATAATTAATATCTCTTTTCAATCACCTATTAATCAGTTAATTTCAGGTCCATTAATTGTCCAACCTAACTAAAAAAATCAAAACAATCTCTCGATTCAAAGTAGTTATATGCATAATAATTAACATAATCAACTATGCATTAAATCACTATAGTAAAAGTTAGATAAAAAAATTCAAGAAAAATCCCTAAAATAGATTTATCAATCCTTAATCATGTTCAAGCAAAGAGTATTCAGATTAAACATCAAAATAAAAGTAAAATAAGGATGAACTAGTGAGATGGTGAACCCTTTGTTGGGAAATATGGACAACCCTTGTGGAATCGTGATTGTCTTCTTTATTCTTAAGTTTCTACATGTTTTTCCTCTTCCAAAACCCTCTCTCTTTTTCTTAAATGTTACCTAGGGAAATAATTGTGGCTGCTAGGGTTTTTCACATCTTTTTATGTCCAAAATATCAGAAAACACGTTTTGCAAACATTTTGCCACGTCATCCCACTGCATCAAATTTTCTAACTTTAAATTCTACTCGATATTTTTGCTAAATCTTTGTCTACCGGCATCCACATGTCATGATGTTTGATATATAGGCTCCTCACATGTTTTTATAGAACCTTGTTAAATTTCATAACATTTTGAGCTTTATAAGTGCACCTAATGTAGTACCGAATTCCCAATATTAAAACTGGTGTTAGTTTGGATCTCATTTGTTACCTGCACATCCAAACATCAAACTGCATAAACTCATTCCTAAAATAAGTTCATAATTTTCCTTTATAAAATAAAAAATACAAAGAAACACTCAAACACCTAAAAGATAATGAAAAGGATGAAAAATGTTATACTAACTCAATTTAAAACACACAAAAACACTTAAAAACACACAAAACTCTTAAAAACAGGTAAAAATAACTTTGAAACATACTTATCACCTTGGCAATATCACTGAATATAATGAATCCTAAATGTTTGTTTTGAAGGTGATGAATTGTGAATGATCATCAATCCTATGTCGAGAGTATCCACTATCAACATACCAAGTGTCTCTTCTTTTAATGACTTATAAAACATAAATCATGTAAATTTAGGTACACATCTCATTTTTTGGTTCTTTAAATGTTAGTAGTATACCTAGTTAATCCTTTTAGCAACAACAACTTTTAAGAAAGAATATAAGAAGTCATAATAGAGGTAAATAAGGTTTCATCAATTTTAAGAAGGACTGCAATAGATAAGAAAGAGGGAGTAAAAGGGAAGGAAGGGAGAAAGGAAAAAGAGCTAAAGAATTAGATAAAAATTAAAAAGAAACTTATTAGAGTATCTATCAACTGATATATTGGTTGATTGATAAACTCATTCAATCTACCAAACTGAAGCAAAAAGCAAATTTTTAGAAAAATTTCATGTTTAGTCATAAAATTCCCCAAAAGACTCGTTTAGTAAAAAATACAGTCATATGTAAAGAGAACTTATCAAAAATCATTTTTGCCCTCTAAGCATTATTCATTTCATTTCTTTATGACAAATTATTATAAAAATTATAACAAAAATATTTAACATGAGCATAATGTTAGCACTAAGAGTAAATTACAGGAGTATATGCATTTCTTAGCCTAAATTCATTATAAACTCATTGAAAGACTTGTCTAGGTTGAAAAACATATTTCTATCATGCATCTTACTCTAAGAAAATATTTTAGATCTTATTGTATATTTGAATTAATGATGTTGATTTTGAGGACTACTAGATGCAATATGAACATTTTTAGGATTACTTTCATCTTCTAAGTTCTTTCCATTAATGAAAATTGTTTTGCCTTTAAAAGCTCCATTATTACATCCTAATCCATATTTTTCATTTCTTACCTTTTGAACTTAGTAAAGTATCCAATTTTCATTTTCCCTAAGTAAATTTTGCAAGAGATGTTGTTAAGGTTTAAATTTATAGTATTTTTGTATGTGCTTTGATGTTAATTGAACCCTACTTCTGTGCTTAATTGTTAAATTTATGTCTTATTATGTCTAATTTTTAAGATGGAGCTTGATGATGAAGATTGGAGAAAAAAAGAGATAAATTCATCTTAAATCAATCCATCAATGGCACCCTTGCAAGGTCACGTCGAAGGATGATCAAGGTGCTGTTAATGGAGACAGCATTCAACCATCAATGGCACCCTGTAGCCCGTTGTTATACATTGATGCAACCTACCATTATAGGAGTTGTCAACAATTTCAACTCCATATCTCCACAATTGCGGCCATAACATGTCTCTAGCCTATCCCCTTTATTAGCTAGCACACGCGGGAGGCCAGACTGTCTTCATAACACAAGGAAAAACACAAAAACAAAAAATTAAGAGTAGAGATTTCAGATCTCACATTAGATAGAGAAGCTCCTTCTTCTCTCTTAGATTTTCTGAGATGTTTTAGGCTTCAAACACTTGTAATTCGAATTATATTCTATATTTTGAGTTGATGATCATTGGAGATTAAAGCTAAGGTGTGTATCTAAGTTTCATAGGGGGTTTCCTATCTCAAGTTATTACTTATTTTCTCTTGTTTTTCAGATTAATTAAAGTTCATGTTCTTATGTGTATATTTTTTAATGTTCTTTGCTTTTTTTGCAAGATCTTAGGGATTTCAAAGCTGTGTTGATGGCTAGATAAATTTAAGAAGTTCAGTAATTGTCCAAAAGCTATCTAAACATGTTTTGTAACTTCTAAACAACTTATTTTAAATTATATTTGTAGATCTATCAAAATATGTGGCTTAAGATGCATGTTTTCTATGCTTTGATGATTATTTGTGCTTAAATAAATTTTCCAGCTTCAGATTTGTATTTTAATAGTTTAGGAGAGTTTAAAGGCATGCAATAAGGTCTGATTTTGTTTATTGAAGATCTTCAAGTTTTGATTTTGGACTGATCATCTAAAATTAGAGTGAAAAATAATATAGGATTTGAGAAATCTACATAGGTTGTTGGAAAAATCAATAAACAACATAAATAAATCAATGAATGAACAAACTTTCATTATTTGTGAGAGTAAGAGACCTGAGACTGCAAATCCAAAAAAAAAATTTCTTGAAATTAAAGCCCATTGGCTAGATTTAAAGCATAACCAAACTTTAAAATAAGTTTAATAGAAAAAAGGTATAAGTCTTAACCATAGTTTTGTCATTAATTCGTGAAGGAACTCTAATCTACCTTTGAATTTGTTTTAAGATCAATTAATTCATTAATCACTTATTTTGAGCTGGATTTCAAAATTTAATAATTTTTAGTAATTTTATAAATCATTTTATAATTCAAAATTTCAAAGGTTTGAAGCACCGTTAATAAAATTAGGTTAGTTTACTAATTTTATCTTTTCATCTTTTTGATAAATTAATTTGCAAGTTCTTAGATAATTGTGATCTAATTAAACTGTTATTTAACTTTATAAAAAAGTTTTTCCCTGTGGTTTTGACATTCGTTGTCTTAAAATTACTCCAATTTATTACTTGTTCGATAAGTGTACTTGCCTTTTGTAAAGTTATTTTTGGCTTAATATCATTTTGGTTTTCAAAGTAAATTTAGTTTAGAGAACTAAAATTTTTAATCAATTCAACCAATAAACAATAGATGTTTTAAGGAATTCAACTTTTTTCTTTAAGGTTCTTTGGTCATTGAATAATTCATCGTTGGTTTTGTTAACTAGATCTAAGTCTTTCCTAAGACTTTCATTTTCCTATTTGCATGCATCTAATTCTTCTATAGTTTTCTTATGCTTGTCATTCAACTCTTTATTTTTCTTAGTCAATTTCTCTATATGTTCAATACTTCATCATAAGAGTAATCAGCTTCACATTCATTTTCACTAAGAGAAGGGCATCCTCGTTATATGCCACGAAGCACATGTTGGCAACTTTCTCTCCTTCAGGATCACTTAATTCAAACCATGTGGCTTTTAGTGCTTTCTTTTTCTTCAGGTCTCTCCTTTCCTTTTTCCATCCCTTCTTATCTTTATTCTCTTCTTTTTCATCACATTCTTGTAATTGTGGGAATTACGATCTCAACTGGCCTTTTTCACCACATTCAAAGCATGTTATGTTAGATAATTTAATTTTAGAGAAAGACATACCTTTCTACATGTTAATCCATTTCTCATGAACTTATTTAATCTTCTTATGATAAGATCCATTTCCTCATTATCGTTTTCAAATGTTGATTCTTCATTCTCACTTTCCTCCTTTTTAGATGCTTTAAAGGCTACATTCTTTATTTTTATTTTATCTTGCTCTTCTTGAGTGTTCTTCATCCTCATCTCGTATATTAGTAGTGAGCCAATAAGTTTGTCGAAAGGGAGAGCATTGAGATCTTTTGTTTCTTAGATTGTCCTCCAATTTTCTTTCCATGACTTTGGTATGGACACAAGGATTTTCCTTACAAACGCAACATTAGAATAGGTCTTACCTAGACCTTTTAGAACACTTATAATATTATTAAAATGACCATACATGGTGAAAAAAATTTCATCATGGAACATTTGAAAAAGTTCGTACTCATGAGTAAGCATGACTATTTTAGTTTCTTTCACTTGATTTGTACCTTTAAGAGAGATTTCTAAGGTATGCCAAGTATCATATGTAGTTTCATACATAGAGATCCTATTGCATTTTTCCATACTCAAAGCACATTATAAAATATGCATGGCCTTAAAATTTAAGGATAACAATTTCATTTCCTTAATGTTCAATTGATTTTCTTTCTTTAGCACTAGTTCATTTCCTATAAGTTTGGTAGGCATAAAAAATTTTTGTGACACCATCATCCATATATCGGTATTTTCACACATCTAATAGCATCTCATCTTTTTTTTTTTTCTAATACAAATAATTGCTTCCATCAAATAAGGGAGTTCTATGAGGACTATGCCCTTCAAGGCTAGATGAGGGAGCTACATAATTCATAAATTGTCGCATATGATCTTTACTCACTAATTTCTTGGAATTAAAATTTTGTTTAAGACCTAGGCTCTTATGCCAATTTTTAGTCCTAATCACACCAAATAGGGTGGAATTAGGTGATAAAAAATCTTTTGTAAACCATAAATACTTTGTCTAATTTACAGAAAGATAAACATAAATTATTAGAATACACAAACAATATGAAGTAAATTTGTAAAATTAATAAAATAAGAAAGAAATATACTATCAATTTAGATTACAACTTACTCAACTACGAGATTCTTTTGTGGCTTAAAGATAAACTTCTCTCATTCTTCTTCTAAGCTTCAAGAATAACCTTACTAAAGCACACAAAAAAGTGCTTCACTCAAGAATCACTTTAATATGCTACAAAGAAGAGGTCTCAGAACTCAACGGATACAACAATATATGATGAAGAGACAATTCTCAATCAATTTCACAAACAGACACAAATAAGCATTGTAAACTTCTCAAAATTCCCAAATGACAAAGAAAGCTTCCTTATGTTCTCATCGTACTAATAACTCATATTTATACCATTAACCATTATTAATTAGTTGTTGCAACTTATCCTACATGTTTCATATGCATTAATATCTTTTTATCATAAAAAAATATGATAATTCTTGATTTTTCGCCCTATAATTTCATCATTAGGTCGACAGATTAGTAGTGTTCGGTCTACTGGTCTTCAATCGGTTGATCAATTCATCTCGTTAGTCAATCGAGACTTATTCGATCATCTATTCCTTAGTGAAAGCAGCAAATGGGTCTTCAAATTTGCTCTTGGGTCAGTCTTCAAACATTCTTCAACTTTACTCTCCGATAGTCTGAATATACTCTTAATTGCTTCTGAAAAGCCTATTTTTAAACACACATAAGCATAAACTTTAGTAATATAATGGTTTTTTTATCATCAAAATAAGGTAGAACTACCCTTAGTTCAATAAGAATTAACTTATGCAAATTTTTATGTGTTTATGGGACCAAAAGGCAGTTTTAGGTAAGTACAACAACACCTAATTCTCTCACAATTGTTTTCTATACTAATCAGTGACAATTGTTAAGTTAATTAATGGAGGCTATTAGGTTTTATCAGTGACATTGTTGTAGACCCACTTTGAAGGGGCTACAATGATGGTACATTGATAGTGTCATTTTAAATTGCAAAAACTATCGTTAAAGGACAAAATGAAACTACAATAGCTATTTCACTTTTAATGCATGAGAACGTTGGGAAGTAGTTATAAATGGATAGTTTGATATCTAAGGCCTATAAAAAAATTTCTTTTTTACATTAGATTTAATCATCTGAGTTTTTTTAAACTAAATATTCAAGTGATTTAAGCATTAAGAAGTTTTTCATTAAGCGATGTTCTTTGAGTATTTAGGGGTTTTGTGAAATTTTTTTTAGCATACATATGATGTTTTGTGAGCCTCTAAATACTTTAAATTGAGCTTGAGTGAGATTATTTTCAAGTGTATTTTTTTAGAGGTAGTATAGTCTAGAGGAAAGGTTATTCTTATGTCCTAAAAGGAATTGAAAAGTTTATCCTTGAGTTTTAAAAAAAGATTATATATCTATCATTGTCTTTATTGATTAGAATGAAAAATCTCAACAAGGTTTGTTAGGGACTAGACATAGTAGAAAGTGGACTTCTTTGAATTAGAATAAATCATTTATGTCCTCTTTCCTTATACTATTTAATTTAAAGCCTTTTCAAGTTATGTTCTAATTTATATATTGTGGTTTTTGTTATGTAAAAATTGTGTTTTCATAACTATTTTATATACCAGTAAATTATTCCTAAGAATGCCTTTATTAAAACTATTCTATTAAATTCAAATATTGTTATCTATATTTTCATAAATTTGTTAGAATAAAAGTGTTTGATTTTTTAATGACTCTTAGGTACAATCTAAATCTAAGAAATTTCAAGTTGAATCAAATGTCAAAAGAAGTAATTCAATTAAGACTATTTCCTTTTAAATTTAAAGTTGGAATTAACTCATGGCTCAAGTCGAATTCTCTAGGTTCTATTATCTCTTGGAACTAACTAGCTAAAAAGTTCTTGAAAAGGTACTTCCTATATTTGAGACTAGCTAAACTTCATAATAACATCATTTCCTTCTAACAGTGGGAGTAACAGACTCTATATGATGTAAAAGAGATATGGAAGGAGAAGTTAAGAACGTGCCCCCATCGTAGTTTTCACTTGGGTATGCTAATGCAAACCTTCTGTAGATGCCTGCGTTTTGGCACTAAATAGTTGAATGATGCAACTTCTAATAGTATCACAAGTTTCAAGATACTAAAGTAACTAAAAGAGCTAACTAAAATTATAGCCATGAACAACTATTAAAAAGGCAATTCGTAAGACCAAGCCAAATGAAGGAACTCATAACATTAATGTAATGTTAGGAGGAGGTAGTGCCAAAATTTTATCCAAAAAGCTGCCAACAAATGAAGTATTCCCTTTATTAACAACCTTTATTTGAGTATCCATAGGTGGAGTGTTAAGGGCAAATTCATAATGTTTTTTTGTTGTTTTTTTTTTTTTGTCAGTTTATCATATTTTAGTGTTCAAATGTTTAATTTATGTTTAGAAATGATTAAATTCCAGTTTGATGTGAAAAATAGGAGATTAGGTTGCAAGGATGCAAGAAGATTATGATTTCTGGACCATTAATAGCACATGATATAGCCCACCATTGACGGACTACAGAACACCAGTGAAAGAGCCAAAAAATACTAACAATGGCGGGAAATTCATCCTTCAACGGCATCGTTGTAGTTCGCTACAGACCACTATTAAAGGACGATAGGCACGGTTTCCAGCAAATTCTTCAACAGTTGCTACTTGTCTTCTTAATCCACTTGCAGCTGCTCGACCCTTATAAATAGAGAGCCTCTTCAGATGTTTTAAACATCCATATTTAGAGTTAAACATATTAGTTTTAGTTAGTTTTCATATCAAAGTAGTTTTTAGGTTGTTTTTCTTTTCCATCTTTTGTAATTTGAGATTTTCAGGTTGCTTGAAGTTCTAGCAGCTGCAATCACGTTGTTCAGAGTTAGATAACCATCCATGGATGTGATTTAGTTCATTCTAAACTCTTAATTTCATGTATTATTGTTTTTGTTTTGAATTAATAAAAGTATTTTTTTAAGTTATATTTATTATGTCCTTTGATTAATTATTGAGCTTAATGTTTAATTTTTGTTAAGTTACAATGCTTAAATTGTTTATTGGTGATTAATTGTGTTGGTTAATTATTATTGGACGATTAGTGAATTATTATTTTTTATTGAATGCTCAATGATTGTCCTGAACAGATCACTAAGGATATTGCCATCAGATAATCTAAGATCCAACAGTCTCTACATAGGTTATTATAAAAATCAATAAACAAAATGGTTTAAATCAATGAACTAACTAAAGATTGGTTGATCATGAGGGTGCTAGTCTTAGATTAGGATGATTTAGGACTAGACTTCCTGAACCTTAATCCTATTACCTAAGCCTGAGGCATAACCAAACTTCAAGATAGGAACAATAGAGATAAGTCAGTGTCTTAACCATAGCGTTGCCTTGAATTAGTGAACACCCTAGATTAAGCATCACTGATCCATCAATTAAATCATCAACCACCAAAGCTTAACTGATTAATTTAAGAAAAGAAATATGTGATTCTTTTACAATTGATTGGAATTTTTCTAGGCTAGCTTTTAACTATTTTATTAAATTATAAAGCTGAGTATTGTCTAGATAATTGTAATCTGATTGACCTAGGATGTACATCATATAAACTTCCTCGTGGGATTGATACTCGAATTCTTAAATATACTCCACTATATTACTTTATTCGACCGGTACGCTTGCTGAAAAGTTGGTCTTGGATTAATTGTTAAAAGGTGCTTTGAAAGATAGATTAAGTTAATTTTATATATGGCCAATTGCAATTAAGTTTTTGGTGTTGTTGCCAGGGAAGGAAATTGTAATATTAGGGATATATCTAATTACTCTAGATTTTGTTTTGTTGATTGTGTTTTTTTCTTAATTATATTTTGTTTCTATTTGATGTTTGGTTTTTTAATTTCTTTCTTTATTTTGTTTTTATTGCCATCTTTGTTTGTGTGTTAGGACATATTTTGGTAGCTTACTTGAGTTATCAAGAAGATGTGGAGGAAAAATTATCATTAGCTTGATAGCTAATGGTATGAGCCTAAAGTTAGGATTAATTAGGGTAATGACTAGACAAATCAATTTAAACATTTTGATAAAACATATACCCCTGATTTTAAGGAATACCTTGATTACTCTTGGCTTAATTCTTGTTATTTTTAACAACCTTTACATTTTCCTAGTCAATAGTATTTTGAGTGTATAAATGAGTGCACCTCTAGTTAGATAGATCATCCTGATTATTCTTGGCTTAATAAGGCTACACATATTTCACATTTATAAAATCCTTCTCAACTTGAGCATGATCAAAGAACCATGGAGCAAATTTTAGAATCAATTAGGGAAATTGATCATATAGTAATTGAGCTAGCAAGTGAGAGTGGTGAATAAGCATCAATTTAGGTAACCCATTTTTTGAAACTGTTGAATGTGAGTATCAATGAAGAGTCTAAGGTAGCATATGAGAGCGTAGATTTCATAGGCATTTCAATTTTTGATTCGCGAGTGAGACTAAGGTACCTAGACTTTTTCTAAAATTCTTTGACAAGGGTAAGACTAATGAACTCAAGACCTTTCTCATTGGTATAGGAAGCCTTCCAAAATTAGTTTGTCATTATTTCAAGGACGAGGATGAGAAGTTAGGTGTTGGACCTAAGCTTAGGTTGAAATTTCCTTAAAGCTAAGGTCCAGTTAAAAGACCTTAAAGAGATGCTTGTTGGGAAGCAGACCAACCATAGAAGTGGGATTTCCTATGCTTTCAATAAAATAGCATGCTTTTCCACCCTATTGGTTTGTTTTCTTTTAGTATGTTTTGGTGTGCTTATTTTTAGTTTTATGTGTTTTCTTTTGTTCTTGGTGCATTGATATTTTGTCCTTACTTTTCAGATGGCTACAATTCACATCAATTGAGAACTTTCATAGATCACATCTTTGTCCAAGTGTATTCATTTCCTTTCTCTCACATTTTATGATTTGTTTATGATTTATGAACATTAAGGTCAATGTTCAATCTAAGTGCGGGGGAAGAATTTGTTAGTTGAGCGAACTTAAGTCTTTATTATCTAATAGTATATCAATTTATCGATTTTATTTTACTAGTCTATCATTTGTGAAAAAATGTTCAATTTTAATGCTTATTATTATCCATTTTTTCTTTTCAATTCAATGATTTTGACAATTTAAAATGTTATATTATTAGTTGTGATTATTAATAACGAAGTTCTTTTAACTCATTTCATAATTTGGATAACAGATACCTGATGATTAGATTAATGATATTCCATCTATAAAATGCAACTTAGTGAGTGGTTTTGTGACTTCTTTTAAAGCACTTTTATCATTAGAATAAATAAATAGATTAGTTAATTAAATAAGTGAGCATAATTCACTCCACTAATTTATAATCTTATACATATATGTATATAAAAAAATAGAAAAGAAAGAAAAAGAGAAAAAATTAAAATTAAAATTAAGAAAGTAATAAATATATTTATGTATGTATAAGGTTGAACTTATGAGTGGTGCTAATTTCTAGTTGATTCGATATAACTCATTTGAATAATCGGGGGTTGCCCACAACAAGATGTTCACCTTGATGTCAAAGGATTGAGTTACTTCTTAACCAATTTTTTCACATATTTAATTAATTCGTTAGCTAAATAAATTATTAAATGAAGAATGTGAAAGTGTTTTGAAAGTTGATGCATTACACTCATTATATTTTCCTTTTACATGTGGAATTGATTTTAGTGATTTAGGTTGAAGGTTGAAAAATAATGAAATGATTTAAATATATTTTTGAATTGATATGAATAATTAATTATATAACACTTCGATGAGTCATTATCTTTGAAAGATACAGAAGACATTTTCAACAATGATCTTGTTAATCTTGGATTAATTTTCTTGTAATTATATAATAATTTGAGAAGTTTATGGATTGGTTTGCTTAAATACAAGAAAAAATAAGTGTGGAGAATTGTTAGGCGACAAATTCATAGTGTTTTTAGTATGATTTATTGTCAATTTACCTATTTTTAAGTATTTAAATGTTTAATTTATGTTTAGAAATGATTTAATTGCAATTTGATGTAAAGCATTTGAGATTAGGTGGAAAGGATACAAGAAGATTATGATTTTTGGACTAGTAACATCACCCTACATAGCCCACAATTGATGGATTGCAGACCATCATTGAAGAAATAAAAAACGAACAATGAACGATGAATTGTTTATCCTTCAACGACATCATTGTAGTTTGATGCAAACCACCGTTGAAGGATGACAGACATGTTTTTCAGTAGGTTCTTCAACATTTACGACCTGTTTTCTTCCTCCACTTGCAGCTGCTCCACCCCTATAAATAGAGGGCCTCTTCAGACATTCTAAGTATCCAAATTTAGAGCTAAACACATTGGTTTTTGTTAGTTTTCATATCAAAGTAGTTTTTAGGTTTTTTTTTCATTCTTTTTTAATTTCAGATTTTCATGTTGTTTGAAGTTCTAGTGGCTGTAATCACGTTGTTCAGAGTTAGATAACCATCTAGGGATATGATTTGGTTGATTCTAAACTCTTAATTTTGTGTATTATTGTTGTTATTTTGAATTAATCAAAGTATTGCTACTTATGTTATATTTATTGTTGTGCTTAATGTTTAATTTCAGTTAAGTTAGCATGCTTAAATTGTTTATTAATGACTAATTATGTTGGTTAATTGTTAATGCATGATTAGTGAATTAATCTTTATTTATTGAATTTCTAATACTTGTCCTGAACTGATCACTTAGAATATTGCTACAAGATAATCTAGGATCCGACAGTCTCTACCTAGGCTATTAGAAAAGTCAATAAACAACGTGGTTTAAATCAATGAACTAACCAAAGATTAGTTGATTATGAGGGTGCTAGTGTTAGATTAGGATGATTTAGGATTAGACTTCCTAAACCTTAATCATATTACCTAAGTCTGAGGCATAACCAAACTTCAAGATATGAGCAATATAGATAAGTTAGTGTTTTAACCATAGCAGTGCCTTGAATTAGTGAAGACCCTAGATTAAGCATCACTGATCCATCAATTAAATGATCATCTACCAATGCTTAACTAAATAATTTAGGAAAAGCAATATGAGACTCCTTTACAATTTATTGGAATTTTTCTAGGCTAGCTTTTAATTATTTTATTAAATTATAAAGCTAAGTGTTCTCTAGATAATTTTAATCTGATTAACCTAATATTTACATCATATAAACTTCTCCTTGGGATCGATACTTGAAGTCTTAAATATACTATACTTTATTATTTGATTCGACTAATACACTTCTCGAAAAGTTGGTCTTGAATTAATTGTTAAAATTTTCTTTGAAAGATAGATTAATTTGAGCTATTTTTGTATATGACTCACTGCAATCATGGAGCCACAATCTCTTGACCAATTTAATTTTTTAGGAGAATTATAATGAATGTTTTGTTTTAGAGAATTTCCACTGAGCACCCATTTCCATGATAGATAAATAAGTGGTGCAGGACTAGCATCTCATGCCTAGACACCTTGTCTAACCTAAAGGAAGCAATGGATAAAGGTAGAGGAGGGAAGGCCACTGAGGAATGCAAGGTCAAGGTAAACGCATCAAACTAGGTAAGTTTCCAGAAAAGGTTAAGAACTAACTTAACCTTAAAAAGTTTGGAAATTTGTTACTAAAAATGGATTTTTAGAAAGTGGGAATCAAAAACCATATAAAAGCTAAAGGCATACAAAAAGAAAGCTCAAACTAAGTATACAAAGGAAATTAGAAGAAATCAAACCAAGGAAAGCAAGAATCTTAAAAGGACACAATAGAGTAAACTAGATCAAAGAGATAATTGGAACGCATGGCAGCTAGGAATGAAGATGAACAATGGTCAAACTAAGTGAAAGCAAGGAACAAGAAGTAGTATAGAGAAAAGATAACCTCACAAAAAGGAGTAAGAAATATAAATGAGTCATAAAAACAACTAGGGAAGAAAATAGAGAGAAACAACATTGTCATAAGGTAAAGATTTATTTCTTTTTTTATGTTAGAAAAGAATGAAAACCTTCCAAGAGTCGATTACACTTAGGATTCTACAATTAAGGCTACTTCTTGTCCTCATTTTCCTAGCTGAACTTATACTAAGATATTTGATTCTAGAGTAAATTACACCCACTCCTTATGGTTTGGCCATTTTTCACTTCACTCTCTATACTTAGGAAATGTCATCACACACCCCTAAGCTTTCAAGAAACTTTCACTCTATCCTATCTCATAAAATTTGTAAATCTAAAATATGAGTGTTCTAAAACTTATTACTAATCTAAAATTTTAATTCCCTTAAAAACAATTCAAACTAAGTCAAGTTTCTACACCCCAAAACAACTAAGAGTGATATGGAAATGATGTGAGCAATATACCCCAATATAAATAATTTACTATATAATAACATAAGGATGAATAATCTAATCAATTAAGAATGATATAAAAGAATAAAATCACAAAATCAATTATATAATAAAGATGATGTAGTTGAAAAATAAACAATAATGTAAGGTTACACCAATATTACAGTTAGCAATGTTATAAGAATGATTCAATAAAGAAATCAATAGTAACTCAAATCAACATAGGGAGATTAAGGTAGAGAGAGACACAAAACAAATTTTATGGTGGTTTGGAATAATGATTTGCCTTCTCCACTCCAAACATAGTAGATGTTAGATTTTACATTATCACAATGTAGCAATGTACAGTCTTCTTCAATAGGTGAAGAGTAACCCTTGAAAAATAAAATCATATTTCTAGAAGGTTAAAATAAATATTAAACAAATAATTATAGAAGCAAGGATGAGAGATAGAACCTTATTCATACATATTTTAGGCATTTTCTTGTAATTATTATGTAAGGTTTGAGGGATATTTGCATTTGATTTAGGTGTATATTTGGTTTATTTCTTAACAAGATGCTACTAAGGCACCTTTAGAACTAGAAGTGGTGAGGATTCAATTTGACAACTTAAAGCTTCATGTTGTGAAACTCCACACCAATTTTCAAGCCATTATAATAAGCCTTGAAGGGTATATCAAGAGAAAAACAAGATAAACTACAAAATTGCTAGCTTTGGTACAGATGATTTTGAAGATAAATTAGACACACTTCCTAAGATCATATTGATAATGGAAGACTATCATGTTGGGAGCTTACATGTCAAATTTCATGGCATTTGGAGGTTTATAGAAGAAGTGAGAGAAGTAAGAGCAAGTAATGTAAAAAAATGTCAGGAGACCCATAACCAGGAGCCCAAGACCCATGGCATGGAGCTAGGCTATGATATTTGGATAGTAGATATCATGGCCAAGACCCTTCTAGGGTTATTTTTCTCATATCTTTTGCCTCCAAAACTAAGAAGCCAAGAAGGAAGTGTTTTGAGATCAAAGACCATCTATAGAGGATTTCTACACAATATTGAAAGAGAAAAAAGGATTCCAACATAAGAATTGAAAACTAAAGACAATGAATTGACATTAACCATCATTGAAGAGTCGAAGATCAAGATTGAATCATCATGAGCCTTTCTTTCTCTTTCTCTTTATTGATTGTTCTTTTGAATCAAACTAGGATTAGGAACTAATTTTCTTAATAGGATTTGAGTTTTCATGAATTATAGGATGTAGTATTTTTTATTTTTTTTGTGATGTACGCTTGATTTTCTAGATTTTATATTAGGATTGTTTATGGAATTAACAATTTTTTTTAATGTTATATGAAATAGGCGTACTAAGATATCTGGGTTAGATGTAAGCGTATCCACACCAATAGGTTCCATAGAGTAAAGTAATGCATTCAATCAATAACAATGAATGGAGAGAAATTTCGCCTAATTTATTCACTTAAATAAGGTTGCATAACTCAAGAGAGAGTTTGATTTACATTAAGCGATCTACGGTCTAATAAATTTGGAAATTAAATTAAATTAAGACAAATGGTGAATACGTACAAAGTTTAGAGGGATTAATCACCTGAATCCTAGCTTCATCATAAGTGTGATATTTTGGGAGTTCGATTAAGAAATTTAAATTTATTTGTTCTTTAAATTTTCACTATTAATAAATGAATCGATTTGAATCTTGTTAAGTTAGATAGTTGAGATAGACATTCACTAGTAATAGTTGTCCATGTGAATTCGACCTTAGACTCACCATAGGTATATTGCACCACGATAGGTACACTTGCCTAGTTGTGATTTATGATATTGTTATTGTGGTTCTTAGATAATTTTATTTAAAACTTAGGCACATATCACACTAAGCCTCAAGGAGCTATAAAAAATACTTTTAGAGGCAAAGAGTAACCTTTATATAATTAAATAACCAATGAATTGAAAAAATCACTTTAGAGATAATCGACATACACATAGAAAGAAGTTTTTACTTAAAGCACAATAAAATAAGGCCTTTGATGCACATATAAAAGAAATATATGTTCATTGACACTCTATATATTTTAATTAAATTGAATATGGTGATCTTTAAACTCAGAAATCTGATTAGAAACACTAATAATGAAGATTGAAACCTATAGAAATCTAGAAATTTGAGCACTTATTGCTTGTGACTATTTATGCAAAGAAGCTCAAAAAAAAGTGAAGTCTGACCAAGATGAACCTAATGAAACATCTTAGGACTTTGAGAATTGAACAAATAGGATTTCCAGTACTAGATAGCTTTGTTTATAACACTATATAAATGTAAAATCTCATTCGAGAATTGTAGTCAAATGATAAAAATCTACTTATGACACCTCTAAGACTGTAAATAATTAAAGAATAATAAAATGAAAGCAGAGAGTTGGTCTAAAGCCTTTGAACAAAAGGTTACATAAGATACTCACAATAAGCTAAAATTACTTGAATGACAATATGTATTCTATGCTAAACCTTTGCACAAAGATAACAATCAAAACTAAACATAGGAATTAAACCATCTGGAAAGAATATGGACAGACAAAATACAAGGGATTAGAAGCACAAAAGCTTATACAAAGCCAAATTTAATTAGATTAAGAGAGAAAAACACAATAAATGTGAAGCTTTGATAAAGGTTTTTCAATCTTTCTTCAAAACTCACATAAGAACATTTTCTTGTTATTTTTAAATAGCTGCTAAGGGTTAGAAATAATTTCTAGGTTATAAGGTTTGAAATAGATTTTGGACTGCAAGGTTATCCATTCTAATTGAGCAATCATAGGGATTACAACGAAAATGAAAATTTTCTCTTTGATGGTGACTAAAACGATGGTTCCATTATAGGCCAACAGTGCCATTATTAGTCATTGTTAATGTCCAAGAAAAATATTTCAAAAATGAGTTCAAATAATTTTAAGCACTTTCCTAACATCAAACCTATTTTCAAACAAGTTTCAAAACACATTTAGAAATCTGTTTCAAATGTGCCTTGAATCAAATGTAAAAAATTTAAAGTTTGACTTATTAAATTTTAGGAAATTTATAAATGAAATGTTTTGAGCCCCTGGAACATTTTAGCTTCATGATACACTTACCCAATGGTTTAGAGACATATAATAATGGTCTCGAAGCTTCCATAGGACTTTTTCTTCCTTTTTCTTCAAGATTGACCTCCAAGTCTAAGCTTATCTTCATGAATAAACTTCAAATGCATATATCTTTTAAACATTTCTCATAAACTCAAGTGATTAGCAAACTTAATGTTTTATTATCATAAAAAATAAGATTGAAACCTCTCTTGGTTCACCAATCTCCCCCTTTTTTACGATGACAAAACATGTGATATTAGAAAATAAAATTCACATTAAAAAATTAATCATTTCATATCAATTCATAAACCGACCTCAAACATAATTAAATTTATTGACATAACCAATTATGCCAATTTCAAATTACATTCCCCTTTATTTCATGCATTTAAAAAAGTTCATTCCATCTCAACTTATACTAGCTTGGCTTCCCTTTAATGAAACAACTAATATCATTCAAACTTCTTCACCCTTTTGACATCATTAAAAAGTAATGAAAAATAAATGAAATATACCAAATGTAATACAAATGTAAAAGAGAAGAAAATTATGAGGGAAAATTACAACAAAGTTGTGAACAAATGCATAAACATAGATCAAGTTAACAAGAATCATGTACAAACATATAAAGTTAAAATAGACCTATCATCATTCATTGGTTTAATGAATAATAAAGTGGAGCATTAGGGTAAAGTTTAAAAAGTTCTAATCCTAGATTCCATTTAAGATTAGTGCTTCATGATAACCAAGGTAGATTTCTTGGATCCAAGGACTAAACCATGTTGTTTATAGATTTTTCCAATGATTTAATTAGATATTGTCATATCCTAAACCATCTTTAATCATATTCTAAGTGGACATCTCAAAATAAGCATTAAACACTCACATAAACAAAGATTATCATCTAAAATTAGGATAAAAACTCACTCAAGGCTTCATAGAACCTGTCCTAAACTAGAATGAAGCTTTAAACATCACAAACATACAAGAAATTTGGATTAAAATCAAGGCAGCCCATGTTCTTGGACAAATATGAACAAAGAGAAGAAATAAGGTAAATAGGGTGTCTAGATTTCACCAAATGATGATACAAAGCATTAGGCGACCTCCAATCACCTTAAACAACTCTTGAGCATCCTTACAAAAACCTGAAATTACAAGCACAGAAGTTGGAAAAGAGAAAAGAAAAGAAAACCTAAGGAAGAGAGGAGGAGAGATTTTGATTTGAATTCCTATCTCAAATCTAGTGTTAGTTTTTGTAAATTTAGTCTCTGAGTCTTCTTATATGTGTTAGTTGCAAGTAGGATCAAGCGAGAGCCAATTTGCACATGTGGGGAGCAAGTTGTAGCTATTTTTATCCTTACTGCATACTAAAACGACACTTGAATAGTAATAAAACGACACCTTATGAACACTGTCGTTTTAGTCTCCAGAGAGTAAAACCATGGGTGAACAGGAGTAAAACGGCGTCATTCCAGTCCCCTAGGTTGATGAACAAGATTAAAACACTAGATAAATAAGAGTAAAACCCTGGGGTGACAGGTCCATCATTTTAGCCTAAATTCGAGATTTTCATAAGCTATTTCTTAGATTTTCTTGAAGTTTTTGCTTCCAATCTACATATACATTAATGTAAATCATATTAAGACACTTTAACATCAAGTTAGGGCAATTAAACATTGATTTGGCTTAAATTTGATATGAAAAGATAGTAAATTCTATGCCTATCAACTCCCCCACACTTAGCTTTTGCTTGCCCTTAAGCAAATCACTCAATCATCAAGTTCAATCCGAACTACAAGCTAAGGAAAACTTGCTCAATTCATCAATCATAATCAATGGACCAATTTCCTTAGGTTTTCAAACATTATGCACCTAAAACATGATTTATAGCCAATTAAGCATACTAAGCCACAAA
>JAOXYD010218478.1:0-19302 GCA_028565735.1 Pinacopodium congolense
TGATAGACAATTTAGGCAAAATAGGCTAAATCACTCACGTGCACCCCAAATGCTTTCCCATACATCTAGAAATGTGTCTCATACTTATTCTAGGCCATAAATTATGTTTCAATTATATTCTAAGAATAACATTCATCAAAGAAATACATTTAGAGATATAGGACCTAGAAATGCATTTATGTCTCATGTTAGGCGAAGTGGCATGTTTCATAGGCATAATGGCATGATGCATTCTCATAACTCTTATGTACATGAACATCATCCTTGAAGAGTTCATGTTAATAGGAGAAATGCATTTAGGCATCAAGATCACAAGGTTCATGACCATATGCATGATGTTACATATGTTTGTAATTCTTTTAGTAAAGTTGGACATGTTGAAAATTTTTGTCTTAATAAATAAAGAATGTTTAAGAAACCTTTAAATGTGTGGGTTAAAAAAGGTACTAAGGCTAACCTTTAAAGACCCAAGTTAATATGGGTACCTAGAGTCCATTAATTCTTTGTTTTATAGGGAAATATCTATTGGTGCTAAATTGGTGTCAAGCTAGGAAATAAAAGGAACTGATATCTCCAACTTTGAAGTAGAAAGCGAAAAGATCACCAAAAACCCTCCCATAAGCTTATCGAATGACATCTGTTGAACCAAGTGAGGATTAAAGGATTTGAAATCAAGTGGTGATGGAAAAGGAGGTATTCCTATGGCCTTATATGATGATATACAACTTGATTTAATTTTTTAACATTTAATTTTTATTTGAGAGTGATGGCCTTACTATATATGTTTTAGCTTTAAATAGATCCCATGTCTTTAGAGATAACTATTGCATGTTTAGTATTAAAAGTCACTGCATGATTTTTGAAATTAGCACATCGCATTAAAACTAATGCATGACTTTTGAAATAGATGCATCACATTTATTTCAACATATGACTTATTTGGAAATTGTTGAATTGCACATGTTTTGAAAATAATTTTTGCAATTAGTATCAAAAAAAATTTCAATTGATACCTTATCTTTTAATTTTCAATTGGTATCATGTTCTTACAATTGGTATTACTATCTATCTCTTTCCCTATCCTCTTTAATTTTGTGCTCTTGTGTTTTAATTTTAACTGCTTGAATTTTTTAATCTTAGCAGAAGAATATCATTCCATCTACGTTAAATTTTGGTTTAGTGATTCATATTGCTTAAGTTAGCCTAGGTCACTTAGTTGGTTTAATTTAGAAATAATTTTTAAATACCCAATTCATCCCTCTCTTAGGTGCCATAATACTTACAATTTTTTCTTACTTTGCATTATATTCATGTCTATTTGTTGTTCAATTTCATTGTCATTTCATTCCCGTAGGTTTAATTACATATTTATAAATCTAAGTTCATTTTATTTTCTATAATAAAGTCTAATTTCCTAGAAATAGTTTTTAGATTTGCAAATTTTTTGCATTTTTAGGTAATGTTCAGGATTATGCTATGACTAAAGAAAAAAAAAGACAGAATAGTTTGGGAATCTAAATGGAAAAGGAGCATCTAAGAAAAAAATTTAAAATTAAAATTGGAAAATGAGTGAATGAAAAAGGAAGTGAAGCCAAAAGTAAAAGGAAAAATAAGGTAATTTAGTGACAATAAAAGCAACGAAAGAAATGTTCTCCCAAAAATAAAAAATAAAACAAAATAACTATAACAATTTAAAGCATATTGAAATACTAAATAACTTTTTTTATTCATTTTGAAGAACAGAAGAATTAAGACTTCCTAATATGTTTTTAAGTTTGAGGAAGAGAGAAAATAATTACTTGTATGCATTACTTAATAATCATGAAAAATATAATATCTCTAATTTAACTTAATTCATCATACTTGACATATGGCTTAAATATTTTTACAATTGCTTATTAACGATCATATTTGACATGTGCCTTACTTATTTCATAATTAAAGATCAAATTCTTGTTTATTGCTTTCCTTTCCATTAGGTCTTAAAATATTTTTTATACCTCATTTAAAAAATTTCAATAGTCTCTCATTCTTTCAATATATACTAAATATTCATATTTAATACAACATAAACATCATAATCAAAATCAATTTAACTATTAATGTATTTTTAGACAAAGTTGATTATTTAAATATTAACTTTGTACATAGACATATATGCACGATAATATCTTATTTTTCATAAATTTATCTAAAACAAGATTAGATTATTTTAAATTAATAATTTAAATAATTTTTTATTTTGAAATTTTTTGGTTTTTATATACAAATATGAGAAATTACTTAGAATAAATTAACAAATTATTTGTTTTCTATGTTGAGATTAACTTTTTTGAAAATAAAATAAATTTCATTTAGATAATCAAAATGGTCTATACATAAGTTACTGAGAAATATTTAGAGAAATGTTGATAAAAAAGTGATTCTGTCTTTGTTCTAATGATGAAAAAATGATACTCCTAATGAGTTTATTGTGATCGATGTGTTGAAATTATAGAGTTAATGAAAAAGATTTATTTGAAGAAAGAATGGAAGATAAAAGGTATTATGATGATGCCTGCATTTTGGAGAATTGGAGACTTGGAGCCTTAGAGTATGAAATGGAATGAAGCTTGCAAAGATTAACAGAAGAAGGCTTAAGATAGAGATTAAGATATATTGAACAGGTTCTTGAGTTTTTAAGTTTTGATTGAAAGTCTTATGTAGATCTTTCCACTATGTGGAAAGGGCTCACATCATGCATTGTGCATTCATGGTTAATTATTTTGCATATATGATGCATAATCAAGAAAAATTAGCATAATAAAAAAGAGTTATGTGTGAATGAGTTTTTAAAAATCATGTTAATACATTAAATTACTTTTGGGAATTAGTAAGATATGTGTGTCTTAAGGCTTATGTAAAGAAGGAGGACATGATGTGTGAATTGATTAAAGGTTGTGTGAAATGAAGTTATTGTGAATGGTATTATAAATTTTAAGATTAAGATCCTTAAGTATCGGGTAACGCCTCAAATATCACCAATTGGTTTTAGTATAAAAGTGGTATCAGAGCTTGGTGGTATCCATCAGGATGTGTGTTCGAGTCCCATAAACAACATGGTTCCTATTAAGACCTTCAATAAGGCAACACAGTAGGGTGTATGGGCGCCCCGCGAAAGCATGGTGGATCCTTAAGTATCGGGTAACACCTCAACTATCACCAATTGTTTTTAGTAGAAGTAAAGGACGTGTGAAAAAAATATGTTAAGTTATATAAATGTGATAAATTATGTGATTATGTGTAAAGCAGTATTTAGAAATATTAAATTTGGTTTTAAAATGACTTGGATGTATATAAATGTGTTGATTTAGATATGTCTTGGAGCTAAAAAAACTAGCATTGGTTGGAGACTAGTTAATTAGTAGATGCACTAGTTGACCTATTGGTCAACAAATAAGTTAACTTAAAACAACATTAATTTTATGTAAATTAAATTCCATATATGTTTAACTAGAAACTATATATCGTAAATTCCATATATGTTTAACTAGAAACTATATATCGTAAATTCCATAAATGTTTAACCAGAAACTATATATCATAAACTTGAAAATTAAACCTTTAAAGAATTAAAATATTGTAATAAATAAAGAAGAAGAAAAAAAATGCAATAATATATGGTCTTTCATTTCATTCTAATAATGAATAATTAAAAATTTTAAATTTATTATATGACATAGTACATTTTTAATATTTCATTTAACTAGGTGACATGATTTTAACGATATTAATATTTGAAACCTTTTTCTCTTTATTAGTCCCCATATGATATCTATGCGGCCGCACCTTGGGGGTGGAAGTTGTGATAAATTTTTTTAAAATCTTTGAACCTAATTAAAAATTACACTTTTAATAAAATAAAAAATTATAAAAAATATAATTAGTAATATATAAAAATATAAACATAAATGAAATAAACTAGAAAAAAAAGAGTTAAGGGAAGAGAATCGTAAACTGATTTTATAGTGATTTGGTGCAAAACTCATATTTACACCAACTTTATAATACTTTATTAGAAAATTCGCTAATTATCTTCTCCAATGGGTAAAGGCAAATCCTTATGCCACATTATAGGCTTAAGAATAACCCTTACATAATCACTCTCTTTTTCAATGGGTGCAAGAGTAGCCCTTATAGTTCTTATCTTACAACCTTCCTACCCCTGAATAAACTTCACAATCTAACTGAAAGTAATAAAGGGCTTACTAACAAACTTAAGATTGAATGAACTACTTTGTAACATACATTAAAACTAAACTAAAAATTCATTAAAATGCTTTCAAAACCCAATTGGATGCCTTGCAATACAACTTGATGCAAAATAATAATCAAGAACACCTACTTATAGTAGAAAATTGATTTATTAACCATTTATAATCACTAGGACTCATTATAAATTTTTACCTTATTTTTTATTATTAAAACTATCCAATGCTATCAAATTTCTTTCAACACTAATCGATCAGTCTAAATATGTTGGTTGACCAGTCATTAATTAACTAATGTTTCCTACCCGTTGATTAATTTAGGCCAAAATAACATACTAGTTGATCAATCCCATGCTAGACTGGATTTTTTAATAAACTTTAACACTTTTAAATTATAATTAAAAAAATCCTAAAATTTTCAAATATTTCTTTAACATACGCAAATCAAAATACTTCTCCAAACATTTTTTGTATATCAAGAGAATTATTTAAAATTATTCTCGATACAATTCCTCTAGATTATGTAACCTATGTATTTAGACACTGAACATGAATCCAATATGCATGATTTGAGTCTAATAATACCATGGAAAGGTCAAGATAAGATTTACAATAAAAAATATGAAATAATACCTATTCAATTTTACTATCTTTGTTCTTAATCCTTCCTTAAACATCCCGATCTTTGGGTATTAGAACTTTTACTATAACTTAGGCTCCAAATTATGTATCTCAATAACTTTTCCTTAACTTATCTTTTCAGCATATCAAAACACATTAAAAACATTAGTAGAATTATTTTTTCATCATCAAAACCTAAGTGAAACCTCCTTTAATTTAATAATTTCTCCCTTCTTGAAAATTATGAAACCATATGATATTAGGAAAACATAAAATACATATCATTTGTAAGGAAAAATATTTTTCTCCTTATTAAACTATTATCACACAATTCCCCCCTTTGAACCATTAAAAAGGTTAACATTCTTAAAAACATGTTACTCCAATATTATTTAAATTTTCTTAATACCATTTAAAAATTTTCATCAGATATTTATATACTCTCTCCCATTTTATATAATAACAAGCGTAATAAGACAGTCATATTAATATTGAAAGTTCATTATCATCACATATTCAAAACTTATGTTAAAAATACAAAAGACTCACAAGACATCAATGTCATTAAAATATAAAGACTCCACCTAAATTTATTAAAATTTAATACTCCCTTTAAATTCATGCATCATAACTTATTAAATTTAAACTCATCCTAAATAAAATATAATATCATATATAACTCTCCCTCTTTTTTAAAAAGTAACCTAATACAAGATATGATTTATCAAAATCCTCAAAACTCAAAACATATAAAAATTATCAAAAATATCAATATCACAAATCCCTTAAATAAAAGTAATAATTTCTCCTCCTCTTTAGCACCATTAAGAATAGTACATATTTTTTATTATCCAAACCGTCAATCAAAATTCATTCAAGTGCATAACAAATGGCTAACCTTGCTCCCCCTTCCAATTCCTAGCTCCTTCATGGTTCCTTTCTAATGCATAACATTGCTATTGCTTCTAACCTTTTCATATTATAGCTACTTACTTCTATTTAGCTACTGCTTTTTTTGTTATCTTTCTTCCTTTCCTTTTTACTGCTTTGTTTTGTTCATTCGTAATTCCATTTGTTCTTATTTCCTCTACCTTCTTATCCACTAACGGTCCCTCAGTCTTTCTTTCTTACTTGTATCTCGTATTCTTCTTCTTCTTTTTGGTTTCTTGTGACTTAAACTTTGCTTGCAATCTTTTTCTTGGTCTTGTTTTTCTTTGATGGTTCCAAATTTTCTTAAATAGTATTTCTTTTTCAATTTCTTTTCTACTTATATGTCTTACTTTTTATAACTTGCTGTGTTCTCTCTCACCTATCCTTTGCTTCCTGCTTTTTTGTTCACCTTCTTCAGTCTTGCTCCTCTTTCTCTCCTATCTCTTTCCTATTAGTTTCTTCCCCTTCTTCTTCCTTTCTTAGTCCTTTTGTCCCTGATGTCTGCCTATGTAGATATTACTTTTAGTGGTACTTCCCTTAACTTTCCTCCTTTTTTTTTTAATGACAAAGGGCCTCAAACCTATTTACACCCGGGTGCTAATTATACTACTAAATCTTGCTTGCAAAACTCTCATTCTTTTGGAATGGCTATTCCTACTAGAGTTGACTTTCATTTATTAATTCACCCTGGAGCAAAAAAGCTTGAAAACAGGTTATAAGAGAAGCTAGCTGCAACTAAGTTACGATCCTATCCTCTTGAGTTAACTAAGGGAAGGTATGTTGTCACTCCACTTGTCAAGTTCTGATAGATAGAACTTAAAAGTGGGATGCTTTTCTCATAGTTTTTTCTTGGGTAAGAGGCTAGCCTTTCCTATTGTCCATAAAGGGGCACACTAACAGTGGAAAACATCTGGGCTCATGGCAAAAATGATGAATGAAAAGAACATGTTTTTGTTCCTAATTTAATCATGTACATAAGTTAAGAAAGTGGTCGAATCAAGTCTTTGGCATGTTAATAGCTTACCCATGTTCTTATAAAAATAGGAGCCTAAAATTAAAATAAATTATTTACAAATAAAACAGGTGCCTATTAGGATTAATATCCATAACATCTCATTAGAATATTAGACAATTGAAGGATTAATTCATTGGCTAGTTGTATTAGTAAACCTTTGTTTCAAAATGAATACAGTACTAGAATAAAGAGGGTAAGCTATGCTAGAGTCTGTGTTTTAGTTGATATTCAACAACATCTTCCTCAAATAATTCCTTTGCTAATAATAGATAAGAATGATGAGATTTTAAAGATTATGATGTTTCCCCCTAGTTTTGGAAGCCTAAATCAAGTTCCATTGGGAGACCTAGTTATAGGGTATTCAAAACTGGAGATAAAGAAGAACTTATCCAGTTAGAAAATGAAAGCAAAAAAATCATATTGCAGATGATAGTGCAAATGTAATTCAAAATGGTGTGCCTCCTCAATATATGATACAAATTGGATTGTTTGAAATCATCAATTAATTTATGCACAACATGCAAGTAGCAATGAAGGTGAAATGTTAGAGAAGGTACTATATATAAGTAACAAATGCAAATTGAAGTGTAGGAAGGAAGCTCTTGACCTAGTCCACATTCTCAAAGGTACAAGCAATGCTGAGGTCTATTGTTAGAGAGGTGAATTAGAATAAGTGACTACCTAGTTTTTTAGATATTAAGCTTCCTAATAAAAATGAAAGTAAAGAGGTATAAACTAATGACGCAAAGACAAGTGGCAAGGAGTTTAAAGAAACTAAACACCATGAGGCATAATTGAGCTTAATATTTCATGACCTAACAAGAGGAAATGAAAACATAGTGGAAGAAAATAAATTCAAGAAAACCAAGATGATAACATAAAATTATAATAGCCCTCTCGAGGTACCTAATTTCTAACCTTAAAGATGATGGAATTAAGGAGTTCATGATTGAATTTAGAACGAAATAAAAGAGAAATAAGAAAGCTACATATTCTCCTAACTAATTTTGTGTCAATCTTATGTTGTAATGTGAGAGGGATAAATGATCCCTCAAAATAACTAGCTTTATTAGATTATTTAACATTAAAAAGCCCAGTTTAATTGGATTAAGTGAGACTAAAGGAGTTAAAAACAAATGCAAAAGACTTATTTTTTAAAAGAATCATTGGAAGATTATAATAAATCATCAACATCATAATTATTGAAGGCTAATTATTGCTTATGATACTGACACCTTTGAAGCTTTCACCATAGTAATGACTAATCAAATCATTCACTTGACTATGAACTTGAAAGTTGCAAGTTAGGTTAAGTTTCTAGTAACCTTTGTTTATGCTTATAATTATGTTTTGCAAAGGGTAGACTTATTGGAGTCTTTGAGAAGTTTGAAGACTAATATTAGTTGTCCATGGATGATTAGTGGTGACTTTAATATCATTCTATATTTTCATGAAAGTAAAGGTAAAGTAAGGATTATACAAGTTTCAGATAAATTCAAGGAATGGATTATGCAGATAGGAGTGGTAGATCGTAAGATGAAGAGTGAATTTTTTACTTAGAGTAACAAGTAGAAAGGGGAGCTCTTTATAAGGAAAAACTTGGATTGAACTCTAGT
Source organism: Pinacopodium congolense (assembly GCA_028565735.1). Lineage (NCBI taxonomy): Eukaryota > Viridiplantae > Streptophyta > Magnoliopsida > Malpighiales > Erythroxylaceae > Pinacopodium > Pinacopodium congolense. The sequence goes on from JAOXYD010218478.1 coordinate 8,433, forward strand.
CAATCATCATAATTGAACTCTTTATAAGTTTCTATGCAATAGGGCTTCCATTTTTAATTAAATGGTTTCATATCACTCTCTAATAATGGTGTAAAATATCTTGAATTTTCAAAGTAAAGCTTCTCCTTTTAGATTTAATAGTTACCTTACCAAGGTGGATGACCCTAATGAGGCAATTACTAGAGGTATGGGACATCAATTTAAATGCTCTAAAATATATCAATGCATAAGGAAATCGTAATAGATTAAAAAGGAGTTAAAAGACTTGGGTACTATATAGCTTGGTGACACATTTTAAGCTATTTTCAATGCAAAGTATAAGTTAATGACTATTTAAAATCTTTTGAATATCCAACTTCTAAGTGAGTAGTTGCATGAGGATAAAAGGTTAGCCTTAAAAAGCTAAAGTTAGGCTTTGTATTGCTATTATAATCAGACAAAGATCTAGATTGCATTGGATGAATTATGGAGATAAAAATATAAAATTCTTTCCCATAAAAGTTTTGTAAAGGAGAAATTTTAATAGAATAATATCTCTTTATAAGAAGGATTGTTCTATAGCTTCCACACAAGTAGAGTTATCTCATAAGGTGGCTAATTACTTTAGAATTATATATTTTTTATCTTCTACTTGTAGATCTTCAGTCTAGAACTTGGAACCTCTTTTTAATACCCATATATCTGAATGGAATAAGGAGTTTTTATTCAAACCATTTAATGAATTGGATATTAAGGAGGCCTTGTTCACTTTTATTCCTAATAAGAGTCTAAGACCTAATGGATTCAATGTTTTTTCCCTTCAGGAGACATGGCAATACACAAATGACATGTATTAGGATAATGTTCCAGAATTTTTTCAAAGTGGTAAGATGTTGAAGTAGCCAAACATAAACTATATCACTCTTGTACCAAAAATGGTAGCACCTAATTCCCTAAAGGAATTTAAGGAAATTTCATTTTGAAACATAGTCTATAAAATAATTTCAAAGCTGCTAATTGATAGTATTGAAAATGTAATCATTCTTCTTTCAAAGCTACCAGCTAATAGTATTGAAAAAGTAACCATTCCTGATATTGAACCAACTCAAGTTATGGTGAATGGAGACAACATTTTGCTTCCTTAGAAATTTTTTGAAAAATATAATAGGAAACATTCCAAACTTTTTAAGGGGTGGAGTTGGCATTCCAACAGGAAGATTGATTGTTAAAAGGATAATGATTACATTGAATGGTCTTTTACATTAAATGTATTGAGAGCTCTTGGATTTCTTATTGATAGGTGTATATTTCAAAGGATTCTAAGTTGCAAGTTAATATTGTTTCACTGCTATTTTAATGCCAAATTATGTAATTTATTTTTAAACGAGTTAAAATGCTAGTTTAGACCTAAGGAGAAGAAATTTAGGTTAAAAAAAGCCAAATTTGGAAAAGGAAAATATACCTGTGGACTTCAATGGTGGTCTATCAAGGACGTCATTGATCTTCATAAAACTGCCATTAATTCTTGAACTTCAAAATATCTTTACAATGGTCGATTGATGGATGTGGTTTTTTAAAATAGCATATAGAGAACTCGAGTCTTTTTACTTCAAAATGAATTAAACCTTAATGGTGGGGTATTTAAGCCTAGAAAATAGAGCTAAAGGTGTCATTCGTTAACAGTTTTAGCAACCAATTTGCTTCTTTTTAGTTTTTGTTGAAATTTATGGTTTTTTCTCTTTTTTTCATCTTTTTATTTGAGAATATTTATAGAAGTTACATTTTAGAGGGTGTAATTTTTTTCTTCCATCATATTTTTGAGGGAGTAATACTTTACTTCCTTTGGGTTTTTGTTATTTCTTTTTTATTCTTTCTTTATTTTCTATGTTATTTCTTTTGAATTATGTTTCAATACTTGTTCAAACACGTTAATCTTTTTATTTTATTATTGAATATTTGGTCTTTCCTTAATCTATATTTTATTCATCTATTATGATGCTTTGATTTTTTTTTATTGTAATTTATTAGGATAATTTTCTTTGGTTTGGAAGATATTAAAGGGATAAAGGGATTGCAATTACTAGATATGAAGTGGATTTGATGGACATTACATTATTTTCTATGTTTAGATCAAAACTTTGATTCAATGTCAAGAACTAGGGGTTATATTATAGGCTTAATCACTCTATTTATGATTTATAGATTGAATGTTAAGTATTGACATGTTATTAGTAATTGTAACTAGGTAATGTCAAAGGTAGCAATAGGTTAATTAAATTTTTAATTGAAATTTAATACATTAATCTATGGTTTTGGTTCTTTAATAGTAATAGATTAAATAAATTTTTTATTAAAATATAATACATTAATCTATGGTTTTGGTTCTTTAAGTTGCATGATCTAAGCTTATATTAATATGGCTTAAGTTAACTATTCTCCTTAACTACACAGTTGAATCTATAGAGCCTAATCTAGGTTAATATATTAGTTAGTAGTATTTTTTAAGCTTGTTAGATTTACCTATAATTAGAGGAACTTTAGGATGCAGGAGCTTGCTTAGGTCCACAGGTTAACATCTTAACTAGGAAACAGTTTTATATATTTTCTATAATCAATTTTCTTTCCTAAGTCTTAAAAATATCTTATGATCTACATTTCATCATAATTGTCTGTTTCTTGATATTTTGAATTTATATTTTTAGTTTCCTTTATTTCATTAGTTATATTTTCAGATAATCTTAATTTTAATTAAACTAGGGTTTTTTTATTTAACTTTAAAAATAGTAAAAACTAGATAGTTCTTTGTGGGATCAACCTCGATTCACCTTACTACATAGTAAGGAGAGTAAGTTAGGTTATTATTTGGTGGCTTGTGAAAACTACAACACCTAAAGTAATTATGGGATGGATTGAGCAATGTCTAACAATTGTCTTATATAGATTGTTAGCTAATGACCAACCTCCAAAATAATTGGAAGTGTAAGGGGAATAAGGCAAGGGGATTCTCTCTCTTCGTGTCTCTTCACTCCTAGAATGGATGTGTTGATAAGAATCATTCGTAATACAATCAACTAGGACAACATATTCATGAATCATTCCTAATGCAAAAGACTGAAGACTTGTAACTTATCTTTTGCTATTGATTTAATCATTTTAGCAAAGGCTAATCCTACTTCTATGAGTAGCTTAATATCTATGCTAAGCACTTATAATGAACTATTAGGCCTTACCTTTAATAGAGAGAAGAGTTCAATGTTTCTTTAACAAACTACTAGACTAGTTACTACTTGATTAGATTCTATCGCTAGTGTAAAGTTAGTTGGTAGAGCTTGTCGTAAGCTACAAAATAATAAAATAGCTAACAAGACCTAACTAAGTAACTAGGGTTAGCTAGGGTCGATCCCACAAGGAGCTAGTAGTGTTTGGGAGCTATTTCTAATGTTACACAAAATGGAAATAAAATAAAAACAAACTCTTGCAATTGAATGACATTAAAACTAAATACTAAAGACAATTAACGAAACAGAATCAAACAAATAGGAAACAAATAACAAATACGAAAAGTTAGGTGGAAGATAAATCATGAATTTTAGACTTACAATTGATCCTCGAAATAGATAAGTTGTGATTAGTGTAAGATGCAAGCTTTTAGGTTCGAACAAGCTCTCAAACCCTAAGTTCTTCTAATTTTAGATAGATTCTATAAGATAGAAAACTACCCCTAACCACGAGAGAACCTAGAATAAGCTCTCTAGATTTAAAGACGTAACAGCTTTAACACATTAGGGAACAACTAACCTAAGCCATAGTCACACAAGCTCGGACAATGTAACTTAGGGAATTGGAATCCTAGACTAGTAAGTTAAGTATCCTAACAAATCTGACTAGCCTATCGCCATTTGTGAAAATTTCTAAGGACAAATACGTATCACATGGATCAATCTTGGCAATTGAACTAGGAATTACACCTAGGGTAACTAATCCTAAGCATTAATCCCTAATTCATGACATTTATGCAGAATGCCAATTCAATCATAACCTAAATCACAAAGCTAATTCAATTCCTAGTCAATTCTTACAATTATTCATCCAAAATTCTATCATTAACTTCCAACCCAAACACACACTAGTTAAACATTACTAAAATAATAAAAACACTAAATAAATAAACTAACAACATAAAAATTTTTTACCAAAATAAAGGATTGAAAAATTAAATAAAGCACAAGAAAATAATAAAAAAAATCTAGAAAATTAAAAATATTGAAGGAACAACATAATTCAACATCTAATCTAACACAAATTTAAGCTAATTATCAACTAATCATACCCAAATTCACAAAGCTCAATCAAATTAACCTAATACAGAAAATTCAAAACACCTAAAACAGGTTGAAAACTTAAATTAAACACATTATAACCTAAAAACATATATATTCAATTATAAAGAAAAACCCACACAAAAACATTAAATATAAACTAAAATCCATAACATAAACCATTAATTCATAAAAATAAAACCTGGGAAGACCTATAAAAGCAATTAATCAAGCTAAAATACCCAAATTGAAAGCTGAAATTAAAAAAAAAAACACATTTATTGCTATATATATATGAACCCATACATTATTTAAGGTGTTCACGCTCCAAATTCACTAAAAATCCGTTCTAAACATCATAAAAATTATAAATCTGAAAATAATAGAAATTAAACCATATAAGAACAATATTAAGAGCATAAAACTACCTTAAATATTAATCTACAAGAAAAGAAATCAAACTAAAAGCCAATTCCAACAAAAAACACAAAGAAAACAAAGAAAATGAGTAGGAACAAGGAGAGCCTAAAAGATGTAATGGGTGCCTCTCTCATGTTTTTTATGCCCTATATATGTGTCTTGGAGAGTTGCTAAGGTTTTGGAGATCTTGTAGAAGTAATTTAGTCAAAATTTCCATTAAGAATCATAAAAACGAAATCATTTTTCATTTTTCATTTTTGTCCTAAATTTTGATAGCTTCAACTCCTTTCGTATTTTATGCTATAACTCCTGCTATTGAGTTCCAATTGCCACAAATTGTTGTATGTAGGATGCTCACATGCTTCCCTTGCACGCCACAAAATTTCAAAGTAAATTGAGATTTAAAAGTACACTAAATTCATCACCAAAGTCAGTTATACCAAAACCAATCTTCAACTCGGCTTGTCTTGTTCTTTTTGTTTTCTGCTCTTCATGACTTGTTATATGACCCTGAAATTTGTTGTGGAACTTCATAACTTGATGCTCTAACTCTCAAAATTGGTTCCACATCTCTTTGAGTTCTAATTGGGATCCAATTTTTTCTCAAAACATGACCCTTGCAACTTGTATTTGTACGTTAAGGTAAAATCTGCATGTAAACATAAAAAGGAACACAAATTAAGAATTTAAACAACAAAATAGGGATAAAATGACATTGAAACACATATAGAAATATTATAAAATTCATTCCTATCAATATTCTAAGCATATCGGTCTCATCTAAAATGCAAATAACATCAAAGTTTTAACCGTTGCTAGAGAAAATATAAAGAAAGTTTTTAGGTCAGTGTAAGAGACATATTTTTATAGCTAGAAGGATATTAGTCTTCTCATACATTCCTTCCTATAGAATCATTAAATCCATTGAACAACTAATGAAGAGATTCTTATTATTTGGTGATATTATAAGGATAGCAATGGAAATAGTTAAGTGGAGGGATTCATTTTGTCTAAAAAAAGAAGAAGGCTTAAGTATAATTTCCATTAAAATCACCAGCAAAACTCCTATGGCTAAAACAATTTTGGAGGATTCTTGTTGATACAGAGGCTCCGTAGGAGAAGTAAATCCATGCTCATTATCTTTATAATAGGGTCTTCGACTCATTAAGGACATTCTGCAATTTGTTTAAGTTAAGAGAATACATCAAGCATTAAGTGAAAATCAAACATGGTGATGGAACTTAAATTTTTTTTTGGCATGATTATTGGCTCAATATAGGCCCACTAAGTGGAATTCTTAAATTCCGTCTAGTAGGCTTCTAATTCCTTTCAATGTTGAACTAAATGAGGTTATAACAAGGTATATACCTATTATTTAACAACTCCTTAATTCTATAATAAAGAGGATCATCTTATTTTCAATATCTGTAATACTATGAGGCATATGGTTCATTGGTCTAGACATTCATCAAGAAGCTTCTCCAATAACTCTTATAGAGATTACTTAAGAATACGTCGACACAAAATTAATTGATACAAGATGGTGTAGTTCATTTAGTTTTTTCCTAAAACTTATATCACATTATGGTTAAAAATACAAGGCAAGCTCAACAATATTGATAGAGTTAATAAATTTCTCACGGTCTCTTCCATATATTTTTTATGTAATGATTAGTTGAGTAATCACTTATTTTCTGAATGTAATTATTCCTGGAGACATGGCCTATAACATATTGACTATGTTCCATTACATCATTTTCTTTGAATTTCTATGGCATTATTGAATGTTTTCTTTAGTAAAGCTCCTTAAGGAATGTTAATTTCGTGATTACCAAAATAGTAGTAGCACATTTTATGTACATACTTTGGAAGTAAAGGAGTTAAGGAATCTTTTAAAAAGTGATTCTTTCTATGAAGGACCTACTATTTAAGGTGATTACTACTACTAGCATTCTTATTTTAGCTCATCAATTTAAAAGTCTTTATAGTGACATGCTTAAAACCAGATGGAGGTTGTTAGATTCATCATGTCATCTTTGATTTATCAAGACTGTACTTATTCTTATAAGAATGATCAAGTTTTTTAAGGAGTACTCAATAGTTTGTGCTGCCAACTCAACCTTTCATGGTCTTCATTACATGGTCTTAAACTCAATGCTTGCACTTAATTCTCAGGCTTTGGTGACTTATGGATGTCTTTCCAATATGTTGTAGATGGCTAAAAATTTTGTGTGGTTCTACTTTGGTTTGATATTACTAATTTATCTTAATAAACCAATCAATTCTCATGAAATTCAAATTCAAATTCAAACTAACTTCACCACAATGTACCGGTCTCAAGTAATAAAGCAGAGCATATTCAAGGCTATTGAATGTTGAACCCACAGAGAAAATATGTGAATACTAAGGAAATTGGATTACAATTATCTAAAGAACTCAAGATCTTTAAAACAAAGGGGTTAATTTAACTAAAAAGAACTAAAAAGCTTCCATCTTTACAATTGAACTCTAAATTGTCTAAGGATTACCAATTGGTTAAATGGCTAAGGACTAGGGCTAAATGACTTAAGTAAGTTTTGAAATTGACTGGAATTCCTAATCTAAGACCTTCACTAAATCAAGAAAAAGCTATGTTTAAGTCATTGCCTTTTCTCTAACATTCTTAGTTCCTGGCTTGGTGTACTCATAAATCTAAGAAGTAAGCTTAAAGTTTAGCAAGTTATAATCCTAAAAGAATATTCAAGATTCATGCCCTTATGATAACCAAGGTAGATTTCTTAGATCCTCAAATTAAGCCATGTTGTTTACTTAATTTTTAAATGATTAAAGTAGAGACTGCTAGATCTTTAGCCATATTAAATCATATTCTAAGTGGCCAACTCAAACTAAGCATTATGATCTCAAATAAACAAAGATTATCACCTAATCATGTGTTATATACTCATTGAAGACATTCAAGAACCTGTCCTTAGCTAGAAGTTAGCTCAAAACATCATACATAAATAAGAAAATTTCATATTTATGATCAAAGCACATGTTCTTTACATATATACGAATAAAGAGAGATAAAATAAGGGAAAGAAGGGTTTAGTTTTCAACAAAGGATGATACAATGTGTTAGGCAACCTTGAATCACTTAAAATAACTCCTGAAAATCCTTACAACAATCTTAAAATACAAGATATAAAGGCTGGAAAAGAACAAAGAAAAGAAAAACCTAAAAACTAAGGAAAAGGAGAGAAAGCCTACCTAGATCTGAATTCTCTCTTCAAATCCATCCTAACTTTTGTAAAAATGGTCTTTGGGTTTTCTTATATTTGTTAGTTGTAAGTAGGAATAAGTTGGGAAAGTTGCATCAAGTGGAGGACTAAGTTGTAGCTGAAAATCGTGTGACAATTATCGAAACGATACTTAAACAAAGTAACATGGCTGGCTATGAAAGAGTCGTTGAAGTTCCTATCTTCGAGAGTAAAACGATGGCCTTGAGAACCTTATGGGGGGTAGGATGAGGACACCATTTTAGTCCAAATTTTACATTTTTTGCTACATAATCTCGTAATTAATAAACATAATTAAGAACTTGAACATCAAATTGGAAGCAATGTGCCTTAAAATTTTTTTAAATTCATATGAAAACACATTAAAACGAAGGCCTAACACATAATTAATATTATCTAGAAGGTGTGGCCATTAGGTTTAAGGATTGCTCATGAAGTCGCACTATTAGTTTAATAATGATGGTTTTCATTGCGTTGTTTCTAAGCTTAGTTCCTAGGTTGTTGGATTTTTCATTCTCATATTAATATTTTCCAATATGTTTACTTAATTGGTTCTATTGTGCTAGTTGAGGTTTAAACCTCTTATTGTAGCATTATTTTTACAATTCTACTTTCTTTTTAAAAAAAAATTAAAAAGAGTATAAGCAAATTTATAAGAATTAAATGGGGCAATGATCATGAAGGAGATTTAAATATCATAAATATAATTCAAATTTCAACATTTAAATTAAAAAGTCACTACCAACAACATCCACATATGCCACCATTCCTCTATATGCTTCCCTTATACAAGGCATCTGAAGTCCTAAACTTTCTCTCCAAAGAACATATTCTCATGTAACTTCACACAATTTTCAATTTTCTAATTGTCATATAAAATCTAATCACATAAGATTTTATTTATGGAAAATGTGCCTTTAAAATATGAACGTCTCAAAAATTGCTCTCAAATAAAATTTAACTCCAATAGTCATTATTGAAAAACATTCAATTGATTCAAACCATCAAGCATCACTTAATTTGATTATTGAAAACATAAAGTACCACTCAAATTTACTGTGTATATCTAAAATTTTAAAAATAGTGTAGTCAAGATAAATTTGTAGCTCCTTTTTATATGTCACCAATTATCATTTCATTTCTTTCTTCACTTGGTTCAATAATGAGTTTTGATGTTAATCATTTTGATCTTAGAGATACCCTTGAAATCCATTGACCTACAAACCAAATTTAACATGTTTTGACTACTCATACTAATTTGGCTCCTTGGGGATTTGTAACCTTCCTACCATTATACAATATAGAAATAAGGTTCCACATTCCTACTTAATCATAGCAAAACCTCTTTTTGTATCCATAATATCCACAATAATTGTAAAACAAGGTTGTAGAGTTCCTATAGTATATTTATATGTATAATTAGGTAAAACTCCTCATATGTTGATTTTACCTAAGTGGGTAATATTGTTTCCTAGCATTATATCTAACTTTTGATGCTTTGCTAAGTCTAATGTTTGGTCCACACATCTATACATGATATCTCTTCATAGGTTTTATCCTAGTTGTAGGTTCATTTCGTTCATATGACCTATATATATGTTCATCATTGAAGTTTTTTTTCCCTTTTACAAAAATGGCCATATTAGTAGATGGTGCATGCTCACTGTTATATCCTAGATCATAACTTTCATTTGAGACTTTTTGAGCACTTAAAATGGATTCTAATTTTTCATCCCCTTTAGTAAACATGGATAAGTAATCCTAAAAGTTTTATATCTCCTTTCTCAATGATGCATTCTCTTCTATCAATTTTTGCTCATTATCAATTTCTACACTTTTAGATTCTATAATGTTATGTAATGAATTTTTCAATTTCTCTCTATAATTTTTAGGCATCTATAATTTTTAATGTTTCCTTACACTTAGAAGGCATCTCCTTCTTTTCTTAATTTTTACCTTTAAGCATTTAACTAAGTCATTATAAGTTTTCATCAATACAATCATCATCATCATCATTATTTTAATTTGACTACATAGGTACCTTTTAATTATTATTAAAAAAAATTTAGTTAGAATATACCTCATCATTTAAGAAGCATATGTAAGCTACTTCTTTTTCATGCTCACTTTCCTTGCCTTAAACTTGGTAGGTTCCTTTATAAATAATCTCTAATATGTGTCAAATCTCATGAGCAGATTTGCAACTAGAAACTATGTTAATCTCATCCTTATTTAATGCTTGAAATAAAACATGCATAAGTTTATAATTGAAAGCAATTAGTTTCTCATCCCTTCATCGCACTAACTTTCATCTTTTAGTACTATTGCCTCTACATTGTCTAAAATAATGTTTTTATCATAATGTAAGAGAAATTACCTATAATTTTTTTAAAAATCTACTTCTATAGATAGAAGGACTTTTTTCATCCAAAAATTTCAAAATCTATAATTTTCACCATCAAAATAAGTGATCTGTCTATGCATTCATTACCAAAATGTATCATGATGATCTTAAACTCACTATTTTGTTAGAAATATAACAATGTTTATCCTCTCTCTGAAGCTAATAGTTGGTCTCTATATGGTGGTTAATTGTTAACACGCCTGAGTTGAAATTTGCTAGCCACCAAGCTGAAATTGTTGACTTATAAGACAACGGCACCCTGCGACCAAGACAATGGCACCCTGCCATGGTGTCGTTGTCTCTCGACTGCATAACACCATGAACAGCCCCCTGTTCTTCAACAACGGCACCCTCTCAGGGTGCCGTTGTGCCTTAGCATCAAGAGTCTTCTTATGATGTTTTGGCTCCAATCTTGATCTTTAAGCTCCAATCTGCAAATCAAACATTATGGGGCATCAATTAAACATTTA